>VDFB02011698.1:0-127643 GCA_007258455.2 Sequoia sempervirens
CTCCCTCTCCCTCTCCCTCTCCCTCTCCCTCACTCCCTCACACTCATGCACTCCCCCCTCCCCTTCACTCTCCCTCTCCCTCACTCCCCTTCCCTTACCCTCCCTCACCCCCAACCCTACCCTCACCAACACCCCCTCCTCTCTCTCTCCCTCACCCCTTCTCTCCCTCTTCCTCCCTCTCCCTCTCACTCTACCTCACCCTCCTTCTCCTTCTCCCTCTTCCCCTTCCCCTCCCCTCACCGTCACTATCACCCTCTCCTTGCATCTCCCTCTCCCTCGCTCCCTCCCTCCCTTTCCCTCATCCTCACACCCTACCCCCTCTCCCTCACTCTCCCTCTCCTCCCCCTCCCGCCCTCCATCACTCTCACCCTCGCCCTCACCCCCTCACTCCCCCTACCTCACTCACCCACCTCCCTCCCACCCCTCCCATCCCACTCTCCCTCACTCTCCCTCCCCCTCCCTATATTGTTATTATAAAATGTTAATTAAACGCATAGTAGATAATATTAATATAATTTTAATATTAAATTATGAGATATTCATAAACAATGTAAAGTGAGAATTAAAATAAAAGATATGATTTGAAAATTAAAATTTATAATTCTAATATTAGACTATAACAATATTAAATATCTTAATAATTCACAATTAATTAAAAATATATATATTATGCAAAATAAATTACATATTAGGAATAAATAATTAATTAAAAATATTAATAATTTTTAATATTTGTATTCTAATATGATTAAAAAAATTAACTGGTAAGTATTATATTATGTTTGAATGAAATGAGAAATCAATCTTATATCATTAAAAAGTTAAAATAATTATTATATGAAATTTAAATGATGACATAATAAATTATAAATATTATTTAAGTGTACATATTGTGAAATGTCAATTTTTATGGCTATTATTTATTGATTTAGGGATATGGGTACTAGAACAACTATTATTACAATAAGATGTCAAATATTTCAACCAATAAAATTATAGAAAAATAAATTTTAAATATTTCTCTAAAAAAAATTTTAACGAATCATTTTCATGAAAAATAATTTATAATATTTTCCATTTGACTTTAAGAGATTTAATTTTCTTTTAAAAAAATTATTGGTTTAAAAAATAAATTAACTAAAGATAAATATATATATATATATATAATTTAAAACTAATAACTATTTACATAATAAAATTTAAAAAATAATGAATAATATACTAATTTTAAAGTACTATTTAAATATTATTTATATCTATTTTAAGAAAAAGTAAAAAGAAAATTAAGTACGTTAGTCACATAAAATGTTTAGTTTCTAATTTTAATTCATTTATATATCTCATATATGTTATATTGAATTTTTTATATATTAAATATTTAAAATATCTTTTATCTCGATATTAATAAACCAAAACAAGAAAATAGTATAATATTTTTCTCAAACAATTTGATGTAAATGATAAGGTAAATGGAAATAGTAAGTATAAATTGATAAGACAACCTAATTTTTTTTAAGTTTTATACCAAGCAAATAAAGTACAATTTTAAAGTAAAAATAAAATAAAGTAAATTGACTATATAAATAAACTAAATTATATTTGTAAAATTATTAATTTATTTAAATAAAAAATTTAAAATTCATAGTCAATAGACATTTCACATAATCTAAATGACAATTATATAAAAATCAAAATAAAATCGATCCTTTACCAACTTTAAAACTAAATTTTATGGACACTAAAAGATTTGTATTTTTTATGACACAACTTAAATGTTGTGCTATCTTTAGTTAAAAATTATAAGAAAATTATTAAACCACTCATAATGAAGATTAGATAACTCTATGTTTTATTGATAGACTCCTACTTTAATAAAAAAAGAAGAAGAAAATTTTCAACAATTCAAGTCTCTCAGATTGTTCATAATGTTGATTTATCTACTGTGAAGTATTGATAGACCAAACAGTATGGCATATATCGATGGTAGAAGGCCAATTGAAGAGAATGGAAGAATTGAGTGGGAAATGGATGAAGACAAACAATGTCTGAAATACAATGTAAAGTGGCCAGTGTGGGTGAATTCTAGAACATTAAAGAATTAAACATATAAAATGTAGAGAATATGAAGAGTTAGCTTCACGGAGAAGTGAAGGATTGGACAGCAGAGAGGCATCTGGAGGTTTATGAATAGTGCAAAGGCTTAGGGTGTTTAGACGATTTGTGAAGAGGTACATCTAACATGGGCGAGGTCATTGTGTGGTTGCATCTTAAAGAGTGTTCATGTACTCAAGGGTGGTTGTTCAAAAGAGTTCTTGGTGAGCTTGAGTAGTGAAGTACCAACTCAAGGAATTGTTTATTGTATTGAGCCCTATATTTTTTCCAGACACAAGAAATATATATTTTTGTGGAGAAATAAGGACTATTGAACTTCCAAAGCTAAACACAAATATCTAAATTCATTTATATTTCTTATTAAACATCTTTCTATTATCCTGAGAAATATAAGAAAACAAGGATGTCTCAAAAACCTAACATGATAGATTGTAGATATTTTGCCAGTTTATACACATAAATACATTTTTTTATTCATACAAACAATTTTAATATATCATTTTATGGTAAAAACACACCAGTTAAATCTAAAAACCTATAAGAGTTGTAAATAAATAGTTCTATGAGATGTTTTACAATAGTATATGAGACAATCTAACAAATTTAATAAAAAGATTTGATTAAATAAAGAAGAAATAAAATTAATTGGATTCTAAACAGCTTTATAACAACACAATTAAATCAGAAAATTAATAGAAGATGGAGAATTTTTTTTATAAGATTCCTAATGATAGCATTTTCACAATGTTGACAAAATGTCAAACAGAATCCTCCTGGTTTGCAAGATACACAACTAAATTAGCTGTTCAAAACAAGCTTACAATTGGAAAAGTTAGAGCTCTGCTTTAAATGCTCGTTGCCCTTCAATATCTCTTCTAGCTATCAAATATCTACTTAATCGTTCATCAGATATATGCAAACTTATTCATAGCCGGATACAATTTTGATATTAAATAAATTAGATTTCATGACTTTTAAGGACAAAATGTTGCATTGAATCTAAGTAGATTATTTATATGGGTGTTCAGTTGTTCAAAAGATTATTTTGAGGCAAAAATGGTAGGCAAGATCTATAGGACTATGTTTACTTGTTTAGAAGATTGTTTCTCTTTGTGTTCTTGAATTTGAAGCAAACATACAATGTGGTAAATCCTCTCTAGCATGTGTTGAAAAGGAAATTTGAAACACATTGATTTTATTTAAGGTTTTCTTCTACTATATGAAGCTAATTGCATTGAGAAAAATTAGAGTACAATTTTCTTAAATTCTCTTGCCATATTCGATCTATGATCTAGACATGTCTATGATGATATGTTGAAAGTTTTCCATCACAAATGTATAACTAGTAGTTGATTTATCTATAATTTTAGGTTTTATAAAATTCATGTCATGTCCAAAGTAATTTTAGGTTTTATAAAATTCATGTCATGTCCAAAGTAATGTATGGAAACTCGATGTTCAATATGTATTCCCTAGGATTGTGCATTCAATATGTATGCCCTAGGATTGTACAGAGGTAGAGGTTAGAAACTTAGAGGATGAACTTATGTATGCCATAGTGAAGTGCTTTGGGATTGCATAGAGAGGAGTTTAGAAATAAGAGGAATAGGCAAGATTTAAATCAGATACAACACAACACTCCATACTATCTAAATCCTTGCACAACCACCCATGCTTAATGCCCTTCATACTATAGGGAACCCTTTCTTACCCACAATGGATTCTCCTCTTACTGCATTTGAAAGGAATGGAAGAAGAAAGAAAGAGGATAGAGGTGGGAGAAATAACCAAAGCTAGTATTCATGCTAGCCTTGTCAATGTAGAACTGTAGAACCCTGTCAATGTAGAACCGTAGTGTTGTTCTTTTTAATTCTAGTGAGACAAAGGGCTCAAATGCTAGTAAGACTTGTCAGAGGAATTTTTTTAAGGGAATATAGACTAGGGCTAGAGATAGATGAGGTTGACAATGTAGGGCTTCCCTTTAAATGGCGAAAGCATGATAGTCTCCATCAAAAACTCTAAAGGTAAAAGCACATTAGAGACTAGTATATTCTACAAAGGTATAGTGGTGCAACTACATAGGTTTAGTGGTGCAGATACACAGGTATATTCTAATTTTTCCAAAAACGAGTAACAAAAGGAAACGTTTAACAAAGATTTAAGATTAGGAGTACCTTGTCTATTAATTTGCATGTTCCTCTGCGTCTCCACTGCCCCTTCAAATGCCTTCAAACTGTCAGGACTCCATGTTGGTTATCAAGTCCTCAGACTTCATCTGGCACAACCTAGTTGCGCAAGAGGAATAGATTTTAGACATAGCAACCAATGCAATTGATTTCTTCCAATTGCACATTTTATGCATCTGGAGAAACATAAAAAAAATCATTCCCATTGGAAACCAGTTGTTTGGTTGGATATGCACCAATCTATTTGTCCATTTAAAAAATTATTCCTGTTGAATGGAACAACCTATTAATAGGAGACATGTTCTCCAACCTCCATGGAATGAGCCCTAATATCATTCATACTAATACAATGTTTGAAGTTTAAAGGTTGTTAATTTGTAGAAATGGGAAAATTGTAAAAAATGTTTCACTCATCTTTAAATTTATGGAAAATATTAATCAATTATAATTTTTAGTCATTTAAATTTGTATAAAATAATTGTAATAGTGAAACTAGCATATTCATGTCATTTTTTAGTTAGTTTTGTGTCCATTTATTCCTCCAAGTACTTAATAATATTTTAGATAATATGGAAAGGGAATTGGTACCTATGAAAGATAAAGAGGAAAATACCTAGGAAAGATGTGAAGTGGTGGAAGAATGGTAATGGGTATAAGATCTACTATATATGCTTCAATACTAGTCTCTATTGCTCACTATCTTGATGCTTGAAGGAGTTGAAAAAGAAAATACATTTAAAGTTGTATGCAATAAAATGAGAGATTTTGGCTTATATGTGAAGAGAGAATTCAAAATGGTCGAATACAATGTTTGAAGTTTAAAGGCTATTAATTTGTAGAAATGGGAAAATTGTAAAAAATGTTTCACTCATCTTTAAATTTATGGAAAATATTAATTAGTTATAATTTTTAGTTATTTAAATTTGCATTAAAAAAATTAGCTTATTTGTATATATATAATAAAAAAATGGTGTTTTTTTGTGAAGTTAGTAAAACATGTTTCACGCATCTTTAAATGTTTGAAGTTTAAAGGCTGTTAATTTGTAGAAATGGGAAAACTGTAAAAAATGTATAGCCTCGAGTTATTCCTCCTAATACTTATACTTATTTCTAGACATTTAACCCTTACTTTATCCTTATATGCACGTAGTCCAATGCATCTAATTTATTCTCTCATTCATTACATTTATCTCTGTACCAAGTCATTGAAATAACATAAAATTGGACCCCTCTAAGGTTGTTTGATGTATTTTAAGTTGTTTTAAACTTGAATTTGTGCTCTTTCTACATACTAATCTTAAAAAACTCAAGAACAAAATGATGTTGAGATCATCAAAAAAGGGGGAAAATTTGTAGTAATGTATGAATCTAAAGCTGATTAAGGGTTGATTTAATTTTTATCTTATATTTGTTGTAATGTATTGATTCAAACGAAAAGATAAATACTTTAATCTCTCTTGTCTATTCTAACACTTATTCATGAATATATGTGTATAATATTTATAACTAATTTATAATATCTAGATTCACATATATTTATTACTACTTATATTTAGTGCTTCACATAGGTTCACTCCTTACAAAATTAAATAACCATGCATTTTAAAAATCATTTAAAATGCAGAAAAAATAATCTAATAAAATTTGACAAAACCACTAAAACATAAATTATATCATTTACTTGGTTTATATGAACAAAGGAATAAACTATAATCTTTAAAATTAACAATTTCCCATTAAGTGAAACTTGAAAACTATATATTAATATTTATAATTAATTAAAAGAGTATTTTATTTTTAAGTGTTTGTTGTATTATGAAATTCATGTCAGATGTTATTGTTGAATTTTTTAATCAAGGTAAATGTTTTTGCCAGAGCTATTAACCATCTAAAAAATTATGAAAGGAACCCAAAACCTCAGCACAACAAAAAAATCAAGGAGAAAGGAACAACCATCAAAGGAATGGGCCTAAAAAGACCCTTAAATTTTGGCAGTAGGCTAGAGATTACAATTAATTGGTATTAAGAATAATATACTCAAGAGGGTGTTTCAAGGTATTAATCATTCATATTGATGGAACCTTAGAACTCTAACTATCAGACCTAACCCATGCTAAACTCCACAAATTTTTATGTCTACTATATATTGTTCAAATGCCTAATTTTGATAAACATGCACATGAACATCTTGACATGAAGTTGGAATTTTAAATAAAAAACCCTAGACAAATGCTAGAACCTACATCATTTTGAAACTTTTCATTGATGAACTAATTAGTGTACATATTTACAACAAGTTAAATTTTAGTGTTTTAGGGGATGTGATATTAGGATAATTTATTTTATGGGGATGTGACACTAGGTTAATTTATTTCTAACCAAGGTAGAGCAGGCTAATAATGGCATCTATCACCCTTGATTTAAAATTTTTAATTGTCAACATTACCTCATCAATTATTAATCAACAGAAATCAAGAGTCACCCCCATCTAATCAAGGGATACCTCTTTTGAGCACCTAAGGAATTTAATTCTTATCATAATTATAATTTAACTCATGATCTATTCAATATGTTTCATTTTGATTCACTCATCCAAAAGGCTTATATGTATGTATTCTATTATTTGAATTCAATAATCAATCAATTAAATAATGAATATGAATATTATTATGCATTTCTAGTTTTGTATGTAATTCATAGGAATTAGGTCCTTGGTTTTTTTTTATTGCAAAATCTAAATTCAAATGAATGTTTAAAATATAGTATTTTCTTCATGAACATGTACCTATTCTAGCATATGTTTTGAAAATAATGATTCATGTTTGATGCAAGAACATCTACCAACAACAACTAATCAACTAGGGTACATCAAACCCAAACTCAATTGGAGAAGATCAAATTAAACCACCAACATTCCATTATCTTTTCATTTAAATTACTTCACTTCACTTGAAAAGTCACAAGGCAACAATAAACCAAATCACTTCATCAGTCTTACATATCTTTTTCAGACTCAAAACAACCCTGCCAACATCAATCTTGATAGAAACAAAGCAATAATCTGCTAGTAAACTCTGAACCAAAATAGTTACCCAACTTACACCATATTAGTCTTCTTTCCATCTTGCTTCAAGACTTTCAAAACAAAATTTTAGTATTCCAATTTCACCAAACAACCTGATCTCACTATAAACATCCCTCATAACAAAAAAAATCTAGATTAGTAACTCTGAAACAATTCATTCATTCAACATGCTTCAATTCAGTCATAGCAATTAATTCCACAATGCATCATGGCAACAAGCCATGCAATCTTGCTACCAAATTTTCCCTAGACTTCCAAGACAGCTTAATCATCTTTTTTATGATGGAAATAACCAATAACATATTCTCATGACTTTGATTTATCAGATTTATTGATTCCCATAGTCAAATCACCATTTGCACAAGGGACTACATACACCAAATCATCAAGTTAGCCTCAAGACCTTACTCAAACCATTGAAACACCATTGATAGCAGTATATAGGAAATTTCCAAACATATTTAATCACTTAATTCACTGTTTTAGCAGATTTTCATATTCTTAGCATTCAACCATAGATTTGCTTGTAGCATAGCAACATGCCTAAATCGGGTATTCCATTCAATCTACAAGGAGTCTCCATGGAAAAAACACAATATTTGGAACCCATTTTGATCCCTTCTAGCATATCAAAAGCTTAGATTAGGCTGTTTAAATGGATTTTCCATATTTATGGACTGAATGCTAGAAAAAGCTTCAAATTAGGCCAAGTTTCCAAATGAAGTGGTCTTAAACAATCTCCAAATCAACAAATAACTTCAAGCAGTCTTTTAATAGGTCTCAAAACCAAAGAATCATCAACTTTTGGGCACTAGTGACTCAATAAACTATTAAATCACAAAACCCTTAGTTATAGGCTTTTCAACACAAAATGACTGAGGGTTTATTGGAAATGCATATTGCAAACCTCAAAATCACCTGCCACCTCTTCCAACATGTTTGTTTATGTTTGACCAAGCTTATTTTACCAACATCAAGCCTGTATACATGTTGGATCTCCATTATCATACTTGTAACCATCAACTTCAAGGGAAAATCACATAAATTTTGTTAAGAGAAGCATCAAACTATATAATCTTGACTCTCTCATTCTTGTGCACACACAAATCACTTACAACATACTAAAAACTCCCTAACCATTCCATCCCACCAATATTCTAAACCTAAATTGGTGGGATGGTGAAATTCAATGCTTATAAGACCCTCAAACCCTTGATTGGGTTTTTAGGCAGATCACAAAATTTGGCTTTTAAAACTGGTGGAAATTCTTCAAAACACCTCTAGATGTTTGTTAACTGTTAGTGTAATTAATATTTAATTACACTTGTATAACTTTACTTAAGTAATATTTTAATTCCTAGGTTAATTATTCTCATCCTTATCTTGTTGAGTTATCTTGTTGCTGAAGATAAGATTAGGGTTATGCATACTTGCTTTTATAAAGCAAATCATCTCATGTAATTATGAATTCCTGAATAATAATATTTTGCATATCTTTTTGCAATAGCTTTGCTTTTTCTGATTTTCTCTTCTATGGAAGGATTTTTTGGTTTGCATGTCTGATCTTGGTTTCTAAGATGGTATCAAAGCCTTGATTTGCAACCCCTTCTCAGCTTTTTTGGAGAAATACATTGCAAAGCATGTTCGGGGTTCCTCAAGGGTTTCATTCCTTGAGCATATTTATGAAGCATCTTGGATCAGATTAGGGTTTTCCATTGGATTCAGAGTGTTAAAAAAGGTCAGAAATGGCTTTTATTTCACTGATTTTGGTCATCGTTGAAGAAATTTGTGAGGGTTTCAAGTTCTGTGATTTTCCTAAGAAAACTAAGGGTTGCCTAATTTTATGGGCATTTTGGGCCAAAACGGACCCCGTCGTTGGATTCACAGTGCCCAAAAACCTCTATTTTCATATAAAATTTGTCCATTTTGGACACTGTTGACTAGGGAGGCAAAAAAAATTGCTCAAGGGTCATACGTTCCCAAGGCACGCATTTCGAGGTTCATAGTATGAAAAAAATTCAAAAATTAAATAAAAAAATTAAATTTTGTATTTTTTTCTATGCGGCCTGTTTATATGGATCTCACCACTAGTTCAGGTGGCGGCCACCAGTCTACTGTCGGGCACCTGCCACTCCTCCACCACTCGCCGCTCCTGTTTCTCCAGCCCTCGCCAGGAGTTAGCCCTAGCCAATGGTCATGTCGAGGACTGATCCCCTCATGTCAGCACCTTTTCCTTGCAGTCAGTCACATTAGTGACCAGGAGCTCTCACGAATAGCACCGCCAGATTTTTCTTAAGCCCCTACAGCGGTCGGTCTTATGGAGGACCGAGGGCCAAACCAAAAGTGCTTTATTTTTGCCCCTATTTAGTGTTGGAAGTTCCCTTTTACAAATATTTTTTTATTTTTGGAATAACTTGGGAAAATAGTGGCCTTTTTTTGCAAACGATATATTGTTAGAAAGTTGGTTCGACAAACTTTACAATGGTGTAGGTTTGGTTTTTTGGTTTTTCTTTTTTGATGTCTTTTTTAGCCTTGGAAGTCGCATGCTACTATTTTCACTCCGGGAGACATATCTTTTGACTCGCTTATCCTTTATTCGCCATTCTTGCGGTGTTGGAAACCTAGTTCAGTCCTCTACATAGATTTGAGGTCATTTTTTAATTTTTGTTTATGCATGTTTGCATTCTCCCCTTTTACAGTCATTGGGTTATTGTAATAAATAAACTGAGATAAAGTTCCATTAGGGGGGTTTCTTGCATAATAATCTTATTAGAGTGTCCATGCACTTTGATCTCATCTTGATTTTTTGGCAACTCGCATGGGTTATATCTAGTTTCCTAGTTTCTTTTGGCCACATCTTGCTATAGTTTGACACATATCAGATTCACATCAGTTCACACTTCAGATTGGGAGTTTATGGTTAATGATCCGCATTGGATCCATCTTAGTTTGAGGGCCATGTTTTTATGGTTAATGTTCTAGAGTTTTTATGGTACATGTTCCCATGGAAGAGTTTTAGTCTTAGTTTGGCATCAGCATTGAGATACACGATTTCCAAATTATGTCATCATCTCATTTATTGTTGCTTCATAGATTCCAAGGTTGTTCCAGTTTGTGATTTTTCCAGTATTATGTGGCATCGGGTCTGTTGTCGCATTATTATGATTCCAATTTGGTTTCTTGTAGACAAAAGTATCTTTCCTTTCTTGTCGGATTTTGGTTCCAATGTTACCCCACAGTGTGCTTCCAGTGCTTCTTTGCAATAGTCATCTCATTGTAGAGGGGGTTTTGTCCCACTGGGTTTTCCTTCTCTACCTCATTATTGCATTTGTACATGGGTACCTAATTAGGCCTTGTTGCCAGGACCCATTCATGCTTTCTTGCATTCATCTTAATTTTTAGGTGCATGCTTTTTTAGTCTCCCTAAGTTGCACTTATGGGGGGGTGTTAGTGTAATTAATATTTAATTACACTTGCATAACTTTACTTAGGTAATATTTTAATTCCTAGGTTAATTATTCTCATCCTTATCTTGTTGAGCTATCTTTTTTCTCAAGATAAGATTAGGGTTATGCGTACTTTCTTTTATAAAGAAAATCATCTCATGTAATTATGAATTCCTAAATAATAATATTTTGCACATCTTTTTGCAATAGCTTCATTTTTTCTGATTTTCTCTTCTATGGAAGGCTTTTTTGGTTTGCATGTCTAATCTTGGTTTCTAACACTGATCACAAAATTTGGCTTTTAAAACTAATGGAAATTCTTCAAAACACCTCTAGATGTTTATTAACACCCTGCACAAAGTAAACAAACAAAAATATAGCCCGTACAAGGTCTGGATTCAAGAATATATCATTGTAAAAACAGGAACAAGGAACTTTCTTTATTAATATGACTAAAGAATACAAAAATATGATGATTTTCTTGCCTTCTACAAGATTTATAGATGTTTCCTTAATCATAACTGACTTTACAACTTCCTACATCGACTTATCTCTTCATTTTTCTCTCAAAAGACTCTTCAACTTCTTCTTTTTTTTTGCATTTTACAAATTTAGCAACTTTTTCAATTTTGTGCAATAAAACAACATTACTTGCAATTTGACTTAACCAACCCTCTACTGACCTATTTGACACTTCAAATACACCATTTATGACCTCATATGACCTTTTTCAATTCTTTACAATGGAAAATTAATTTTTTGCAATTTTTTTCCTTTTAAATGTATTTTGAGGACAAGGTGCTCCTGCGCCATACAACCAACCAACAAAACCTTTCCAAGTCCCCTGAAAAGATATCAACTTTTCTTGTACCTGCAAAACAAATTCAAGTCTTCCTTGGAATGCTTTTACATATTTCTTTGTCTTGGTTACAATCTTTATCTTCAACTTTGTCTTCATTCCTTCTCTTTGTCTTTTCCATCTATCTTCATCTCTATCTTCTCTTGCCTCTTGCCTTTCTTTTTCTGTCATCAGGTTCACAATCACTTTTCTCCCTCAAAAGGACACATGACTACCCTTTCACCACTCTCAATTTTCCATCAACTTTTCCTCAACCAAGGACACAGGACTGTCCTTCCCAACTTTCCTCTTTCTTTCACTATTCATCCTTCACCTTCTCTGACCAATCACTTTTTCATCTTCTCAACTACTCGCATCAATGGAGTACTCTTTAGGCTACAAAATCAAGTTCTTCTTCAATCAGATATCCATCTTTCTTTACTAGTTCACCACACAACTCACCAACTCAACAAACCATCCATCTTACCCAACAATAGATCCTGGAAGATGCCTCACTCTCTTTCCTTGCACCTTCTACCCAACTTAATCTCCATTGGAGGATGGTGACCATAGACCTCAACTTGTCTGCCAACACACAACTCAAAACTCTTCCTCTCTGCAACTTAGATGGATCAAGCACCTACAACCAAACTCAACAAAACTCAAACCAACTATCAGAATCATCTAACTCTGATACCAATTAATGCAAGAGCATCCACCAACAACAACTAATCAACTAGGGTACATCAGACCCAAACTCAATTAGAGAAGATCAAATTAAACTAACAACAATATTCCATTATCTTTTCATCAAAATTACTTCACTTGAAAATTCACAAGGCAGCAACAAACCAAATCACTTCATCTGTCTTACATATCTTTTTTAGACTTAAAACAACCTTTCCAACATAAATCTTGACAGAAACAAAGCAATAATCAACTAGTAAACTCTGAACCAAAGCAATCACCCAACTTACACCATATTAGTCTTCTTTCCATCTTGCTTCAAGACTTTGAAAACAAAATTTCAGTATTCCAATTTCACCAAACAACCTGATCTCACTATAAACATCCTCATAACGAAAAATCCAGATTAGTAACTCTGAAACAATTCATTCATTTAGCATGCTTCAATTCCCTCATCATAGCAACTAATTCCACAATGCATCATGAAAACAAACCATGCAATCTTGCTACTAAACTGTCCCTAGACTTCCAAGACAGCTTAATCATCTTGTTTCTAATGGAAATATCCAATAACATATTCTCATGACTTTGATTTATCATATTTATTGATTCCCATAGTCAAATCACCATTTGCATAAGGGACTACAAACACCAAATCATCAAGTTGGCCTCAAGAGCTTACTCAAACCATTGACACACCATTGATAGCATTATATAGGGAATTTTCAAACATATTCAATCACTTAATTCATTGTTTTAGCAGATTTCCATATTCTTTGCATTCAACCATAAATTTGCTTGTAGCATAACAACATGCCTAAATCGGATATTCCATTCAATCCACAAGGAGTATCCATGAAAAAAACAAAATATTAGGAACCCATTTTGATTCCTTCTAACATATCAAAAGCTTGGATTAGACTATTTAAAGGAATTTACCATATTTATGGACTGAACGCTGGAAAAAGCTTCAAATTAGGCCAAGTTTCCAAATGAAGTGGTCTTAAACAATCTCCAAATCAATAAATAACTTCAAATAGTCTTTTAATAGGTCTCAAAACCAAATATTCATCAACTTTTTGGCACTGAATGACTCAATAAACCATTAGATCACAAAACCCTTAGTTATAGGCTTTTTAACACAAAATGAATGAGGGTTTATTTGAAATGCATATTGCAAACCTCAAAATTGCCTGCCACCTCTTCCAACATGTTTTTCTTATGTCTACCCAAGCTTATTTTACCAACACCAAGCCTATATACATGTTGGATCTCCATTATCATACTTTTAACCATCAACTTCAAGGAAAAATCATAGAAACTTTGTTAAGAGCAACATCAAACTATATAATCTTGACTCCCCTATTCCTATGCACTCACAAATCATTTACAACATACTAAAAAATCCCTAACCATTCCATCCCACCAATATTCTAAACCTACATTGGCGGGATGGTGAAATTCAATGCTTATAAGACCCTCAAACCCTTGACTAGGTTTTTAGGTAGATCACAAAATTTGGCTTTTAAAACTAATGGAAATTCTTCAAAACACCTCTAGATATTTGTTAACACCCTACACAAAAGTAAAAAAAAAAAAAAAATAGCCCGTACAAGATATGGATTCAAGAATATATCACTATAAAAACAGGAACAAGCAACTTTATTTATTAACGTGACTCAAGAATATAAAAATTTGATTAGTTGCTCGCCTTCTACAAGCTTTATAGATGTTTACTTAACCATAACTGACTTTACAATTGCCTACATCAACCTATCTCTTCATTTTTCCCTCAAAAGACTCTTCAACTTCTTCTTCTTCTTTTTTGCTTTTTACAAATTTAGCAACTTTTGCAATTTTGTGCAATAAAACAACATTACTTGCAATTTGACTTAACCAACCCTCTAGGACCCATTTGACACTTCAAATACACCATTTATGACTTCATATGATCTTTTACAATGCTTTACAATAGAAATTTGAATTTTTGCAATTTTTTTCCTTTTAAATGTATTTTGAGGACAAGGTGCTCTTTCACCAATGTTATCTTAGGAATATAACTAAGGAATCTTAATATGATTTCACATATTCATTTATCAAATTAGTCTAACACTACACCAACCTAGAAAATATTTTTCCACACAATATCAAATCCTTTTAGATTTCAAGTAATTCTAGATATTCCTATGTTTGAAGGTTAAATTGATGCCAAATGTTGGATTATATATTCAAACTAGATTGATGATTGAAGACCTATAGAATGGGTGGGAACTCATCATTTCTATTTCTTAGATAGGGGCCATCTCTAGTATTGCATTTATCTCTCTCGTGTTTGAATCCTCGCCACTATGATCTATAGCCTCTAATGGGTCATTTATAGCTACAACCTCCTTTCTTCCCTACCCTAGCTACAATCTCATATTCTTATCATGATTCATCATCTATGGGTATCTATGTCACAATTTAGCTAACAATTATGTATCTTATGGTCAAAATGGAAATCTCAAATATCTATTCTATATTAAATATTGTGGAGCTATTGGTTGTATAATCAAAAATACTACTGGCTGCTTACTCTGATCATCTGCTAACAAATCTCTGGACCTCCTAAATGCCTTGTCCTCCATGAACTTGACATCACGCCTAACTATAATCCTCCTGGTCCTTGGAATAAATATCTAATATTCCTTTGAGGTTTCACTGTACCCCATAAAGTACCCTCTCTCTGCAGTTTGATCTAACTTGGAATGTGTAGGCCCTAGAATGTGACAATATGCCAAACTCCCAAATATCTTGAAGTGGCTAACATATGGATTCTTCCCTGAGAATGCCTCTTCTGGTGTCATCTTTCCCAATACCTTATGTGGAACCCTGTTTTGTATGTATACTACCATACTCCATGCCTCTACCCATAAGTAACATGGCATATCTTGGTCATACAACATAGCTCTTGCTGCCTCCAATATTGACCAATTCTTCCTCTCAGCAACCGCATTCTACTGTGGGTTGTAAGGAACAATCCACTATCTCTTAATTCCTTCCCTGGTATAGAACTCCTAGAACTCTTTCCTTTGTACTCGCCTCCACTTTCTGACCAAATAACCTTATCTTTCTACCTGTTGAATTCTCCACAAGAGCTTTGAACTATTTGAAGTGACTAAAAACCTCATCCTTGGTCTTCAAGAAGTATATCCAAGTCTTCATGGAGAAATCATCAATAAAATTAACAAAGTACTCATATCCTCTTAGAGACATCATCGACATTGGTCCACATATGTCTGAATGTACTAGATCAAGGACACCCTTGGATCTAGTGTCACTCCTTGGAAAAGCTAATTTTGCAAACTTCCCCAATACACATTCCTTACATACATCATCATGCTCTATGCTCACCTCTGGAACACCTATCACTATCTCACATAGCAATTTAAGTGCTCCATGATGTATATGGCCCATCCTCCTATGCCATATCTCTCCTTGATCTCTAGAATTACTATTGCTGATTAGTGCCTTATGAGTATCAAACTACAACCTGTAAGGTCGGTCGCTCCTAACTCCAATGGCTATGGGTGATTTCCAATCCTTATGCTTGATTAACACATTCACCCCTCTAAAGAGTACATTGTATCCTTTATCTTGAAGGATGGATATGCAAATCAAATTCATACCCAAGCCTGGCACATGCAACACATCATGAATGGGAATCCGCTTGCCATTCTCCCTCTAAAATAGAATAGTCTCTTTCCCAACTGGATTGAGTTTGAACATGTTCCCCATAGAAATCTAGATTTTGATGTCCTCCTCCTTATAACTAGAGTAGTACTCTCTAACTCATGTCATATGAAATGATGCCCCACTATCTATATACCAAACACCCTGTGAGGTTGAGCTAACCATACAAGCTATGAGAGGAAACCCATCCTCCATTCTACTAGAGAGCTCATCTGCATTTGTTGAAGCTGCCATCTGCCTCTTGCCTTTCTTTTCGTTCTTCTTCCTTTGTAGGAAATCGCTGACATAGTGCCCAAACTCGTGACAGCCATAGCACTTGATCTTAGACAAGTCCTTCTTCTCACTTTATGGATTTGATCCTTTGCTTGACCCCTTCTTCACTTTCCCTTTTCCTGCTAAGGCAATGTTTTCCTATTTTTCCTCACTTTTCTGACTCTTACTATTGGTTCTACTGACAAGACTTAGTCTAAGCTCCTCCTGAGTGAAGTCACTCCATAGTCGATCCCAACATGGTAAGGTGTCTCGTCCATTGATAACTTGAATAAAGACATCCCACTGCTTAGTAAACCCATTTAGGGCTATTCATACTAGCTCATCATCATCTGGTTTATCTCCAACAACTGCCAAATCATCCTTGACAAGTTTGAGTCTCGTGAAGTAACTTTTAACGTCTTCTCCCTTGTTCATCTGGGTATTCCTCAACTTTTCTCTGAGAATCAGCTCCCGGTTAGTGGTAGCATTCTGGTACAAATTCATAAAGGCATCCCACATCTTCTTCATTGTATCTAACTTTGCGATATGCAAAAAAATATGGTTCTTAACACCATCAAGAATCAGCCTTCTTGCCTTAGAATCTTCTTTCTTATATGCTAAGAGCTATGTTGGATTTGTAGGTACAACTACAACATTAGTCACATATTCCTTGATACCATTCTCTTCCAACAATAAAGAAATTTTGGCTTTCCAGAAACCAAAATTTGAGGCTCCATCTAATCTGTCCTAATCTCTTAAACCTGTTGAGGCCATCTCAAAAGATAATAATAATAATAGTAAATCTGAAGAGGTAGAACTGGGTTTTATAAAACCTCAATTTTTTTCCTTTCAGTGCCTGTGCTGAGCCTTTTCTACCCTCAAATCAGCTCTGATACCATGTGAAAATTCTATTGTAGTTGTTGATTATTAATATCCTATCTAAATAGATTATTTGACCGTTGAAAATTAATTCACAATAAATATTGAAAAATAACGCAACTGCAACTTCACAAATAAAATCACAGGAAAAACATGCAAAATAATGAACACAATATTTTTGGACAAATTGTCCCTCGAAAAACCCCAAAGGGAAAACTAGTACTGCAGATGAGAAATTTTATTAAACTTCAGTAAATCAAGAGATACATAAACTGCTTGCCTCTTACTAGCAGAGCTTTGACAATATTCTTCTCCATAAATTCTTCCCTCAATTTCTCCTACTGAAATTCCACAACTACTGCCTCCAACGCTATCACTGCGCCCTTGCTACTACTACAAAACTATTTGCTATCACTGCAAATTTATTTGTTATCACTATAAATTCCTCTCAAATGTGTATTCTCCAAATGCCCATTGATCCCCTTTTATACTATTCTCATTGAAAAATCAATGTCCATGATTTAATCTCAATCAATGGCTCGGATTAATTAGACTCCAACAATGCTAACTAACTGGATTCTAGAAGTCTCTAGAGGAATCATTTAATTAATTAAATAATTATCTAGACAACTAACTCCTTTCTAGAAGTCTCCAGAAAAATTAACTAAATAATTAAATTTTCTTGGGTATGGAGACACCTGTCCAAGCTAAATAAATTAACAATGCAAGCTAGATGGAGTTATTGTGCAAGCTATTTGATATAGATATGGAAGATGGTGATGCAATGGTAAGCTAAATGCATTGCTAAGATGGATGTTAAATAGTTCTAATGGATGCTATATGAAAACTACACTAAAATCCAAAGGCACACTTGAAAGCAAAGAAGGCTAAAATGCAAGATTACTCAAAATGACTATTCACTATTAAACTATTAGCTTGAATGAGGATGGAGGGCTTCTATTTATAGATTTTTAGTGGCTTGAGTCCATGTTGGCAAATATCTATGGCTAGGAGAAGATCGTGGTCAAATGAAGGGTGAAAATTGAATTTGTTAGAATGTGAGAGAGAAAGGTGGAAGAATGTTCCTACTACCTTGACAAGGTAAAGAAAATATAGGGAAGGTAGAGATAATATAGGACATGTGGTGGAGATAATATAGGGAAGGTAGAGAGAAAGGTGGATTTTGTTGAAATGAGGGAGAGAAAGATGGAGATGGTTGGACATGTAAGATTTTCCTCCCTTTTGACTAGGAAGGGGGTTGGAGATAATTAAGCAATTAAATGTTAAAATATTTAATTATTTTAGCACATGAGAATGAGGTGGCACATGAGGTGGATTATAATTGAAGACTTAGGAAAGGATAATAATTAAATAATTAGATTATTTAATTATAGAAGACGTTAGAAGAAATAATGATTTATTAATTAAATAATTAATATTTAATTAGTTATTAAAAGAATATGACAAATATGAATCAGATAAATATTCTATTTATCGTAAGAAGAAAAATAGGATTAAATAAATAATTATTTATTTATTTAATTTATGTCAAGCCATTTTTAGGTGTATACAAATGCTACATTAGAAGTATTATATTGCAATGCAACTAGAAAGAAAATGATTACAAAAATTGAAGAATCTCCAACTCCCCCACTTGATAGGATCACTCAAATTCAACATAAGATAGTTTTTGATATGAAAAACAAATATAGGAAAAGAGAGCATATAAATAGTCAATAAAAATTTAAAAACAAGGTGAAGAATAATAACTTAAGTTCAAGTCTTCAAATAGAAACTCCAGTTGCAGAAATAGCCATTTATGTGAAATCTAAAGATAAGAGAGCAAGGGGAGAAATGTCAGTCTATTAACAAAGGAAATGAGAGATAGAGACAACAATATTATGCTTTATTAGTTTGTAGCCTTATGAGTTCCATGTCAGCCCTCTCATAGATTTAACTGACTATTAACTAACTCCCTCACCAATAGTTCTAGCAGGAACTAAAAAAATAACAAAAGTATTTATATGGTTTAATTGAGAAGGAAAACATTAAATTTTTTAAATATATTAAATTTTTATTTATTAATTATTATTTTTATTATTATTCAAATTATTAAATTATAGAATAAAATATATTTATATTTAAAATACAATAATATAATACAACAATGTAAAGGTTTTATTATATATTAATTAATTTTATTTAGGTTAGTTAATAAATATAAATATTGAAGTAGAAATTAATTTAATTAAAATAAAATTAGAGCTGATTGATGTTACAAAGTTTAATTAAACATAATATTTTATTGAATTTTAATTTGAAAAAGTGTTTTCATAAATATGAAAAATAATTTATCAATGTTCCATAGTTTTGGATGATTGAAACAAAGTTTTCTAATTCAAAATTTTTATTGTCTATAGCTTTGGTCTAGATTCACTTCTATGTAATTGATCTCCATAGATGCAAAAGTGATCTTTTATGTGAAAGCGGCCTTATACTTTGCAAGAACAATCCAAAACTTTGTACACTATTGTAACTCACCTCAATCTCTAATGTTTGAATGCTTGTAATGACTAACAATATTTACAAACACCTTTTAGAATGTAACATATTTTTCACACTCAAAGGATATCTAGTCCATGGAAAATAATGGACCACTTTAAAATTTTATTATTTTTAACACTCCATTAAAACCCCAAAAATATAAATAAATATACAATGAGTAGCACCCATCACACAATTTAAAATAACTATATGAATTAAAAACTTACTTGTGGAGAGATACCCCCAAAAAACAAAAGTAAAAGAAAGAAAGCAAGGTAAGAGAATCCACCTATTATAGAAGGTGACACAAGGCACTAACTATATAGAGTGAAAATTTGACTCTAGAAAAATACGAAAGAGTGAGTTGATGGCATGGGAAAGGATGCCATCTAAATGCAAATGAGATACCAAAAGTTCAAGTCATTTTAATGAAAACTAGATCTAGTTCTATACATAGCATAATAAAAGGACTTTATCTCAATATTATAATAAAGTTCTATCTGGTATCAAGAAGTGATTATAACTACCATGGTTCTAAGATAAAAAAAAAATTCCTCCTTTGCAACCCCTTCTTATGTTGTTGCACTCATTCTAGTACTCATACCGTTTGTATATTTAAGACCTTTTTTATTGATTTTGGCATCCTAAATGATAACAAAAAGACCCCATAAGATCTCTAAACTAAAGAATCATGCCCAAAAAAATTTCAAAATTTCAAGATAAAATATATCACCACAAACCTAACACCCACATTCTATCCCTCAACATGTACACCTAGTATTAAGACCCTAATAAATTCATTGCATAGAATCAAACTAATCAAGAATTTTCAATCTACACACAACCATTTTATTTGACCATAAAAATATTGATAATCAAGAATTTCCTCATAGCTTGGATGAGAGACAGTTCATCTAATGTTGTCTTAAATAGAGAAGGTGAACAATTGAAGATTTTTTGCAATTGGACAAGCTGAGTCTTTGTGATATAATTTGTGAGGATGTTAAACAAATTTTGTATATATTTGCAAATGTTTTCTCAAGTACTCCAGCACAAAGCAGCTAGGCACAAGGTTGAGCCAATAAATTCTTCTTGTTGTTGTGTTTCTACGAGATGGAGTGGTCCAATTTTACATATTTACATCCAATTTTGCATTTTTTAATCCTAGAATAAAGGTGAGAATCGTTTATAGTTGATTGAGACATTAAAAAATTGATATAAAGGTTTTACAAGTAAATTTTTTGGTGCTTTGCTTTCTTTCTTAATTTTGAATAATCTTCCAAGTGTAGAATCTTTATCTTAATGACTTGTAAATGGAATTGGCTGAAAATTTGCATTTGTTAGTGAAACATTGTGAGCATTGTTATCTTTTATTTGGAGAAAATATTAATTGCCAATGGAATATAATAAAGATGAGGTGAAAAGTGCTAAAGAGATTGCAAAAAAGAATTTTTCCAAAAAGACTATAGGGTTGCTTAAAAGTTCACTCTCAATTATGATGGCTGCTTTGGAGGTCCACATTGTTGCAGTCAATGGGGACATGGATTGGTATGGGATATTTCAAGTTAATCAGTTTACTGATGAAGTCATTGTGAGAAAGCAGTACATGAAGTTTGTGTTTTTCCTCCATTCAGATAAGAATAAGTCTGTCAGACTAGATGATGCAATCAAGATTTGGACAATCATTCATTTGTAATATTTGGGAACTCATAAATGGCTACATATATTTTACATGCATTCCCTATTAGTGGTAACTTGGAGGTAAGTTGCTTTGAAAGAGAAAATGCAACTCAAACTAGTCAAGCAGTTGACATATCTTCCTTAATATATGTGTCAATCAAGTAATCTATCTTCTTACTATTGGTTCCTAGGGAAGTACATTCCAAAACATTAAAATAATTTTCAAGTATCTTGTAGATAATATTAAGCATGTTACCAAGGCAATAATGAACACATTCACACAAGAAAATGCTAGATATATGTGGAAAAACCAACAAGGGAAAAACCATGAAGGATAGCTTCTTGGATCTACTGTCCAAATCTAGCCTCACAAAAAAAATGAATCACTTACAATGACAAGTAGGCACCAATCTCTAGTACAATATCTAAGCACCAACTCAGTGAGGTAAGACACCAATCCTACTAGATTATAGAGATATGAATTATGGGCCTCCAAGATACATCAACAAACTCTCCTTGTTGCCTTCAAAATTTGGTTGCACATCAATCATTCTTCCTTCAGATATTTCAACAGTATAATTCAATACTCACTTACAAATATTCACTCACACTTACATACAAATGAATCTAGGACACTTATAAACATGTGCCACAATTACAATTTTAAATTACAAGTCAACTACACATAAAACACTCCACCAAATGTGTAGTAGGTCAGGTGCAATTGGCCCATACAAAACACAAAGCAAGTGGACACGCTTTGCATCACACACGATAGCTTAAGCTAGTCCCAAATGATACTCAAATATAACCACTGACAGGGACACATGATACATGACATCCACATGTCATCTCCAAGGAGTAAAACATGAACATGTAGAGGGTCATTGTGGGGTCATCCCAAAATAATCTTCAATGTCTCCAAACAATGAAGTAAAATTTGTAGTTCCCAAAGGAGACCAATCTAATCTATTTGAACATTCACCAATAACCTTTGTCATTGCTCTTCATCATATAGTTTCCGCATAGCTCCAAAGAAGGAGCTAAGTCTACTAGAGACACATATATAAACTAATGAAACAAACACTATTATCTTCTAAACCAAACCTTCGAAAACTTCAAACATGGATAGAGTAAGTGTAGGCATACTCTCTTTCCAAACCAGAACATGCAAATCACTAGATAGAAGGAATGTGAAGCAATCTTTAATTGAAAAAATAAACACATTGTTTGACAAATAGTCATCAAACACTCTGGAACAAGCTTCTAAACCACATCTAACAATAGATGTAGTCAAAATACACTGAAATACACATAGAAACATCATATCATATCTCTAGAACTAAAAATGCATAAGGAAAAGATTCTCCCATCATCTAGATACATCATGACTCATGCCTTGTCAATTAATTTCCTATACAAGGCTTCCTGAGACAGCAACACACTTTGACATCAATGACAACATATTTCCAACAATACTCCCCCTTTATCATTGATGGCAAACAAAAAAAATGTTGTTGGCCACACATGAGGAAATTTAATGTCATCTCTTCCTGACATATAATAATTTTGAGTTAATTTCTCCCCCTTTAACATCAATGAAAAAGACCATCTTTGTCAAATCCGAAACTAGTGTCCCCTCTTACTCTTCTCTCTCTATTTTTTATTTTATATCTCCTCTTCTCCCTCCCTTTCATCCCCTCTCCCTCTCTATTTGGAATTCCCTCCTTATCTACATATCTTTCTACCTCCCCATTCTCTCTTATTCTCTCTCCATTTTCTAAGTCATCACCTCTTTCTCTCTCATCTAGGTTTCTCCCTCCCTCCTTCTCCACCTCTCTACCTCTCCATCCATTTCTCATTACCCTCCTTTTTCTATTCCCATCTATCTATCTCACCCCTCTGTACCCATCTAGGTCTCTCACCTCTCTCCCCCCTCTAGGTCTCTCACCTCTCTATCTATCCCCTGTCCAGTTCCATCCCTTCCTCCCCACTTGTCTACCTCTACATTTGTGTCTCACTACCCACATATCTATATCCCCCTCTATCTATCTCATCACTCTCTTTCTCCATCTAGGTCTTTGTGTGCGTGTATTCTTTTGTCTCTCCTCTTATCCATCCTTCCTATCTCTAGGTCTCTCCCTCCCTTTATTCCCCTATATCTCTCTCTATCTCCCACTCCCTCCTTATCCCCATCTATTTCTCCCTCCCCACTCTCTTATTCTCTGTCTCCATTTTCTAGGTCATCACCTCTCCCTACCACCC
Organism: Sequoia sempervirens; assembly: GCA_007258455.2. Lineage (NCBI taxonomy): Eukaryota > Viridiplantae > Streptophyta > Pinopsida > Cupressales > Cupressaceae > Sequoia > Sequoia sempervirens. Next base: position 23,707 of record VDFB02011698.1, read on the forward strand.
TCTCCATGCATTTCTCATTACCAACCTCTCTCTACCCCCCTCTATCTATCTCTCCCCATCTAGGTCTCTCACCTCTCTCTCCCCTAAAGTTATCTCACCTCTATAAATGTCCCATTTCTAGTTCCCTCCCTTCCTCTCCACCTATCTACCTCTACATCCATATCTCATTACCCACATCTCTATATCCCCCTCTATCTATCTCACCCCTCTCTTTCACCATCTAGGTCTCTCACCATAAGTGTGACTAATGCAACCCTAAATTATTAAGGGTGTTCCATTAATTGATAGTTCGATAGATTGAAAATGATAAATTGAGTAATTATGTGTTGTCATGTTGATGATAACATTAGTTCAACACTAGTAAACTTTATGGAAAATTCTCTCTCTATAGCTCTAAGCACCATGATGTGAATGTATTTAAATACTAAAAAAAGATTAATAATATATTATGAATTATCCCAATTAGGGGATTGCTAACTCTTACATCTTATTGTGTGTTTTATACTCTAGTATTGTTACCTAGTTTAAATGACTATGTTTCAATTTTGTAACTTCTCAAATGCATCTTACAATCTAAGATGAATTATTTTGTATTGTTGAAATTAGAATAGTGGCTATCTAGTCTAGCTAGAGTTAATGTGTTATGATAAAATTGATTTTAATTTGTGAGACACGTTACAACGAACCAAGTTGATTTAACAAGATGTAATAAAGGGTGTTATGTCTACATTTAACTCGATTAATTACTAATGTGTTATATGTCTCCTATGGTAGATAATAGAAGTAAGTATGATTAGGATCTTTGATAACTTCTAAGTGATTGTATAAGATAAATAGACAATCACAGTTTGGTGTGCATGGATGTAACACTCATCAGGATAAAGGTGATACAATAGATAACTAGTGAAGTTGAGTTAAATGTGAATTATCAATAATTAAAATCATGAAATTTAAAATAATAAATATTGAGTTTAACTATTATGATCTAACAATGTTTGTATTGGACCTACATATTGTTGGAAATATGAGTTTGTTGTCATTGATGTCAAACTTGTAAATGATATGTACTTTGAAAGTGGTCCGGTATTTTCTTAAATGGTCTAGATGATTGTTTTGGTCCAGGATAAGTAACTTGCATTGAGAAAGTTTTGGGTTGTTAAATGTTGTAACGTGTCTGAATACTTTTATATTTAATGTTTGATATGCGTTCCCTCTTTCTCCTTGAGTGGATCGCCTAATGTTTTTGGGTCTGGATAGCCGACAAGTGTTTCTACATGCAATTCTTATAGTGGCTAACTTCAGTAAGTAAGGTGTGTGTCTTGTTGATATAAATTGAGCTTATCATATGCGGATGAAAAAAAACAAGAGAGTACCGCTGTGTGATCTGAGCGAACATTGCCAGATCAGAGGAAGTGCAGATGTGTGCCGAAATGGTAAGTGATGATGAAGAGTGTTGGCAGTGGTTGTGTGAAAAACTGTAATTGTCAGTGACAATGATGATGCGGATGTTCTGTCTTGGATAGAAGAATTATTTCTGATAGTGTGGTCAGATTAAGGAGAATCTTTTTCAAATATTTTGCTACTGCTGCTATTTCCTAATGACAGTGAGTCGCCCGATAACATTTTATGGATCTTGCTCTTGAACAGTGAGTTCCAGATAGCAAGTCCTTTGTATCTTGCGCTGGAGCAGTAAGCTTCAGTTCTGCAAGTCCAGAGCAGTGAGCTCCTTGGCCGGTGGCCTTATCTTTGTAAAATTGTTAATCTATGTAGTCAGAAGTGATCTCGCCATGGTTTTTTTTCTGTTTAGGGTTTTCCACGTAAAATCTTGGTGTTTTGGTGTTATGATTTACTTTTTGTTTTGTGGATGAATGCTATTTAATATTAAATGCTTTAAGTTTTAGAATTAAGTTTCAGACTGATTCACCCCCTCTCAATCCTGTGTTGTGTTTAACAATTGGTATCAGAGTTAAGTTCCTTAGAGAGAAGCCTAACAGCTTGGAGTAGATCCGATATGGCGTAGGAATTGAATATCAAAGCTTTGATCTTTGATGGCTCAAACTTTTCTTTTTGGAAAGATAAGATGGAAAATTACATGGAGTCTTTACCTAAGGAGATCTAGGATTCAGTGAAGAATGGTTATATTGTTCCACAAATAGGACCGACAACAAAAGATGAGCTGCAGGAATATTCAAACAATGCTAAGGCTAGAGCTGCAATTTTTGGTTGTCTGACTGATGTTGTGTTATTCAGAGGTTATAGGAATAAAAGAAGCTAAAAGTGTCTGGCAGAAGTACTGATCACTGTGTATAAAGGAGATATTATGACAAGGCAAGCTAAATTGATGTATCTGGATCAGAAATTTCAACAAATGTATATGGCAGAAGATGAAGGTGTGGAAAGCTACAGACAAAGAGTTAGTGAGATGGCCAATGCCATTAAGGGAGTTGGTGGATCCTTGAAATAAAATGATGTGATAAGAAAAGTTTTGCAGATTTTCCAGAGTCTTTTCTGTCGAAGAAATGTTCCATTATGGAAAGTCGTGACCTGAACAAATATACACTTGATCAGCTGATTGGAAGCATGTCTACTTTTGAGAACTCAATATTTAAATTGAAAGGAAGGAAATAAGCTGCTTTTGTGTCAAAACCTTTTGAAGAAGAAACTAGACTAAACAAATACATGGATGAGATTGAAGAAAACATTTTCAAGAGACTATCGAGAGGAACCAGAAAATATAAAGGTAAGTCAAAGGCTTTAATTATGGAAAAATTGGGCATTTTGCTTCTAAATATCTGTATCAGGAAGAATATGATGGTCCAAAAAATAAAGGAAGAAAGGATAATCAGAATAAGTTTCACAAGCAAGGGAGAATGAATAAAGGAAAGAAGAGTTTGTGTTCCATGGAAGAACACTCATCAGAAGAATAAAATGGAGATGAATCTACTGAAGAATCCTTATTCTTGGAAAGAGTTGAGAGTAAAACTAGAGAGACAGGAAAAGACAATAGAATGATTGTTTGCAGCAAAAATGCATTGCATGCTAAAGTGGAACCTATTGCTTGGATAATTGATTCTGGATGTTCAAACCATATGACACGAGACAAAAGAAAAATGTATGATGGAGGATCGGTAAGATTTTCTAGAGAAGAAGTTGTTGATATAAAAGGGAAAGGAATCATCACCATTGATGGAAAGCATAAGACTGAAGATGTGTACTATGTGGAAGGATTGAGGCATAACTTGTTGAGTGTTAGTCAGATGTGCAATAAAGGATATGATGTTGTATAGGCCAGAGGCAGAGGAATTTTCACAGTAAAATTAAAACATAAAAAAAATTTCAACACAGAGCTGCTGCTCATTAATTTTATGTATGTTCGCATTCACATTCTGAAAATCAAAGTAATTACAATTACAAAAATATGAATAGGTAAAAGTCACGTGAATGTTTTTCACGGAAGAGAGGGCCCGATATAAAATTTATTACAAATTACCTAACTAACTTTTTCCCATCAAAACGCATTTAATAAAATGTCCTTTACAATAATATTAAAACTTAAATATTAATTTTTCGTACTATGAAATATCCTGGCGGAGGCGGCAAGGTAAAAGGTTCCCTGTGGTATCGCAATGCTTAACTACCCATATTGCGATATCGCGGGCAGTGGTTTGTTGACGGCACAGTAAACGGTTGGCAATGAAGATAAAACATAAATGCTACGGGAGACTCCTGCGATATCGCAATGGATATTTTCTTTATTGCGATATTGCGGGCAGCGGCTAGGGGTGACGGCAGCAGTTAGGTTTAAATTCCAACACTCCCCCTTAAACATAACTACACTGTCCACCATGCCCAATCTATTTCTTTGAAAAATGAAATTATCTCTTCCCAGTGCCTTTGTGAAAATATCTGCACTTTGCTCTTCTGATCTACAAAACTCTAAAAATATGTCACCATTGTTAATTAATTCCCTGATGAAGTGATACCTAGTATCAATATGTTTGCTTCTCTTATGGAAGACTGGATTTTTTGAGAGAGCTATGGCTGAATTGTTATCACAGTAAATTTTTGTTGCCTCCATTTGTTCATTTTGCAATTCCTTCAAAATTCTTCTCATCCAGACTGCCTGGCATGCTACACTTGTGGCTGCCACATATTCTGCTTCAGCTGATGAAAGACAGACTATTGGCTACTTCTTTGAAGACCATGAGACAACTCCAGTCCCAAAATTAAATACATAACCAGATGTGCTTTTTCTGTCATCAATGTTGCCAGCACAGTCACTGTCTATATATTCTGAGTTTGAACTCATCTAAACTTGAATACTTAATGCCAAAATTTATTGTTCCACTTACATACCTAAACATTCTCTTCCCAGCTTTCCAATGGGTGTCTTTTGGTGTTTCCATAAACCTAGAAATCAAACTTACTCCATACATAATATTTGGCCTTGTGGCTATGAGATACATGAGACTTCCAACAAGCCTCTTAAACAAAGTTGGATCAATATTAGACCCTCTATCATCCTTGCTTAGTTTCAGACCTGTCACTATAGGTGTTGGTGTTGGTTTGCACTTCATCATATTAAACCTTTTCAAAATGTCATTTGCATATTTTGACTGTGAAATAAAAATACCATTTTCATTTTGATTCACTTCAATGCCCAAGAAATACTTCATTAGACCTAAGTCTATCATTTCAAATTCTTTCTTCATGTCTTCCTTGAACAGATCAATTGACAAATTTCCAATGAAAATTAAATCATCAACATATAAGCATACTATCAGTATTTCACCTTCTTCATTCATTTTTGTATACAATGTGGGCTCACTGCTACATCTATTAAATCCATTCAGCAAAATATAACTGTTTATTCTGCTATACCAAGCTCTTGGGGCTTGCTTCAATCCATACAGTGCCTTTTTCAATTTGTAAACTTTGTCTTCTTGACCCAGAATTTCATACCCAGGTGGCTGATCCATATAAACTTCTTCTTTTAAATAACCGTTTAAAAAAGATGACTTTACATCCATTTGAGATACAAACCACTTTTTTTGAGCTGTTAAAGCTAAAATCATCCTTATAGTATCCAATTGTGCTACAGGTGCAAATGTCTCATTATAATCAATTCCAGACTATTGTGAATAGCCCTTTACAACCAATCTTGCTTTAAGCTTCTGAACTTCATCTTTTTCATTCAATTTGGTTTTATAAACCCATTTCACTCTAATGACCTCTTTGTCTTTTGGAAGACTGACAAGATCCCATGTCTGATTCTTTTCAATTGCTTCTTTCTACACTCATTCATATAATGCCCATATTTTTTACAGTAGTGACATTGGACTTGAGATTTATCATACCTTTGATTTTGTGACTGATTCTGTGTTGAGTTTTTGCTTGAGCCTTGATTGCTGCCTCTTCCACTTGAACTTGATAGACTGTATCTTTCACCTCTGTAAGAGTTTCTTCCTCTTCCTCTTGATCTACCTCTGCCTCTTCCTTGACTAACTGAAGCCTGAGTTTTGAAAGCATGCTCCAGTGATGTATCTGTTGACCTCTTCAGCCTGTGTTCATGAGAAATTAGAGATGCATACAGCTCATCAACTGAGATCTGTGAGAGATTCTTTGTCTCCTCTATAGCAACTACAGCCAGTAGAAATTTTGTGGGAAAACTCCTTAAAATCTTTTCAACAATTCTGGTATCTTCCAGATTCTCTCCATGAGACCTAATTTGATTAACCACCCCAATGACTTGGGTGTAGAATGAATCTACAGATTCATTGTCCTTCATATATATTGTTTCAAAATCTCTTCTCAGCATTTGTAGCTATGCTATTTTAACTTTTTCCATGCCTTGATAGGTTGTTTGAAGTATGTCCCATGCTTGTTTGGACTTTGTTGCTGCTGAAATCCTTGGAGTAATGCTCTCATGTACAGCTTGAAACAGATAAAATAAAGCCTTTGAGTCTTTCTTCCTTGTGTCTTTTAATAAATCTTTCTCTGCTTGTGTTAAAGCATTGTATGCTACTGCATCTGCTGGCTCTTGAAATCCATTCTCTACTAAATCCCATATATCTTGTGAGCTAAATAGTGCTTTCATGGTAATTGACCAGTACTCATAATTCTTCCCATTAAACTGTGGAATTTGTGGGTTTGTCAAGCTTGTGCTTGCTGCCATTTTTGAAATTTACCCAGATAATCTGCTTTGATAAAATTGACTCTGATAATCAAACTTGCTCTGATACCACGTGAAGGCCAGAGGCAGAGGAATTTTCACAGTAAAATTAAAACATAAAAAAAAATTCAACACAGAGCTGCTGCTCATTAATTTTCTGTATGGTCGCATTCACATTCCGAAATTCAAAGTAATTACAATTACAAAAATATGAATAGGTAAAATTCACGTGAATGTTTTTCATGGAAGAGAGTGCCCGATATAAAATTTATTACAAATTACCTAACTAACTTTTTCCCGTCAAAACGCATTTAATAAAATGTCCTTTACAATAATATTAAAACTTAAATATTAATTTTTCGTACTACGAAATATCCTTGTGGAGGCGGCAAGGTAAAAGGTTCCCCGCGGTATCGCAATGGGTAACTACCCATATTGCGATATCGCGGGCAGTGGTTTGTTGACGGCACGGTAAACGGCTAGCGGTGAAGATAAAACATAAATGCTATGGGAGACTCTCGTGATATCGCAATGGATATTTTCTTTATTGCGATATTGTGGGCAGTGGCTGGGGGTGACGGCAGTAGTTAGGTTTAAATTCCAACAGTATTCAGTGATACTAGTTGTGTTGAGAAAAACAAAAGTGGAAGGATTGTTGTAGAAGGGATAAAAATAAATGGAAACATATACTACATCAAAGATAGAACTGGAAAACAATGCCTTATGATTCAGAGCTATGAAAATTTGCTATGGCATAAGAGATTGAGACATGTTAACTTTGACAACATGGTAAAGTTCAATACCTATAATGTAGTGAGAGACCTACCAAGGATTATCAAATCGGCTGATACTGTTTGCAAAGAATTTCAACTGGGAAACTAGACAAAGAGAAGGTTCAAGAACAAGAAATACTCCACCTCAAAGCTTTTGGAGCTGCTTCACACATATCTATGTGGACCGGTAAGATCAAGAGGACTCAATAGTGAAAGGTACTTTATGTTGTTTATTGATGATTATTCTAGAATGACTTGGGTTACTTTCTTAAAAAAGAAATCTAAAGCTTTAGAAAGGTTTAAATCATACAAATCATTGGTTGAAAAGAAAGTAGAAGCTAGAATCAAGTGCTTGGTGTTAGATAGAGGAGGTGAGTTTACTTCATATGAGTTTGATGATTTTTGTGATAAGCATGGAATAAAGAGACATTTTTCTGTCCCAAGGACTCCTCAGTAGAATGGAGTAGTAGAAAGGAAAAACAAGATTGTGGTAGAAATGGCGAGGACAATGTTGAAAGATGAAAACCTAGGAAATGAATGGAGAGATGTTGTACATACTACTATATATACTCTTAACAAAGTGCAGATAAGATTCAATCATACAAAGACCCCTCATGAGTTGTGGAATGGAAGACCTCATATTGTGAAGTATTTAAGAATCTTTGGAAGAAAATTCTATATCAGAAGAGATGAACAAGATCTAGGGAAGTTTGATGCCAGAGTATATGAAGGATTGTGGTAGAAATGGCAAGGACAATGTTGAAAGATGAAAACCTAGGAAATGAATGGAGAGATGTTGTACATACTACTATATATACTCTTAATAGAGTGCAGATAAGATTCAATCATACAAAGACCCCTCATGAGTTGTGGAATGGAAGACCTCATATTGTGAAGTATTTAAGAATCTTTGGAAGAAAATTCTATATCAGAAGAGATGAACAAGATCTAGGGAAGTTTGATGCCAGAGTATATGAAGGAATATTTCTAGGATATGCTACTAATAGCAAGGCTTACAAATGTTTTGACAAGAGACTGAACAAAGTTGTTGAAAGTGCAAATGTAAAGGTTTGTGAAGACTGGGAAAAGATCGATACATAACCAGATATCATAATCACTCTGGATGATGCAAAAGAGAAAAAAATTCAAGAGGAATAAGTAGAAGATGAGTTGAAAGAAGCCAGTGATGAAGAACCGAAAGAATCTACAAAAAATCCAGCAAAGTATGTCTAGACAAATCACCTGGAAGAGCAGATCATTGGAGACAAGAACAAGGGTATCATGATAAGAAGAAAAGTAGCAATAGAATAAGAACAAGGGAATTACTATTTTATTTCACAAGTTGAACCAAAGACTTATGAGGAAGCGAGCAAGGATGAATGTTGGATAAAGGTAATGAAATAAGAATTGAATGAAATTGAGAAAAATCAAACATGGGAACTAGTCCCTCGATCGACAGACAAGAATGTTATAGGAAGCAAATGGGTAATTCCAAAAAAAAACTAAATGAGCATGCACAAGTCGACAAAAACAAAGCAAGACTAGTATGTAAAGGATATTTTCATATTGAAAGAATTGATTTTGAAGAATGGAAGCTATAAGGATATTTCTTGCCCTAGTTGCTCATAAAAGAATCAAGATATATCAAATGGATGTCAAGTCAGATTTTATAAATAGAGAGATTGAAGAAGTAGTCTACATGGAGCAACGAAAGGTTTTAAATTTCCTGATGATTTAGATAAAGTCTGTAAATTGAAGAAATCATTATATGGTCTTAAGTAAGCATCGATGGTTTGGTATACAAGATTGGATAAATATTTGCTTCAACAAGGATTTTAGAAAGGTTCAGCTAACAACAATGTCTATTTCAAATTAGAAGGTAACAAAATACTGATTATTGTTGTGTATGTTGATGATATCATTTTCAAAGGAAATGAAAAGGTATGCAAGAATTTTGCAGATGAGATGCAGAAAGAATTTGAAATGTCCATGGTAGGTGAGTTAAATTTCTTTCTTAGTCTTCAAGTACAACAACTAAAAGAAGGAATTTTCATTTCTCAAAATAAATACACAAAGGAACTATTGAAGAAGTTTGGAATGGAAGATAGAAAACTTGTTGCAAAACCTATGGCTACTAGTTGTAAACTAAGTAAGGAAGATAATTCTTTGGAATTTGATTAGAAAATGTACAAATCTATGATTGGTGGTTTATTGTACCTAACCACTTCTAGACCAAATATCATGTAGGTTGTCAGTTTGGTTGCAATATTTCAAGTAAATCCTAAGGAAACTCATCTACAGCAAGTCAAAAGAATTTTCAAGTATCTCAAGGGTACTCAAGACTATGGATTGTGGTATGGAAAGGATGATGATCTCATGGTGAAAGCTTATATTGATGTTGATTGGGCTGAAAGTGTGGATGACAAAAAAAGTAAATGTGGTGGTGCATTCTTGTTGGGAAATAAATTGTGTCATGGTTAAGCAAAAAATAGGATTCAGTTTCCTTTTCAACCGCAGAGGCAGAGTATATTTTTGAAACATCTTGCTATACTCAAGTATTGTGGATGAAGTAGGATCTCAGTGACTTACAGATTACTTCTAATGAGGAAATTCCTATTATGTGTGACAATAACAATGCAATAAACATTTCAAAAAATCCAGTAATGCATTCAAGAACCAAAAAAAATTCTATCAAATATCATTTCTTGAGGGAGAAGGTTGTAGAGAAGGAAGTCAAATTGGAGTATGTGTCTACAAAAGAACAGATTGCAAATATTTTCACTAAAGCTTTACCAAAAGATACTTTTGAATATATAAGGCATAAGTTAGGGGTCGTTGCCCCTCCTTCTTCTAACTAAGTGTAGAGAGATGGTGCATCTTTCCAAGGGGAGCTTTCCTGGATAGATGCAAAGTGTTGCTCTCAAGGGGAGCAAAGAAGGTGTAGGCACCTTTGTCATTGATGTCAACAGGGGAGAAATATGCAGAGATGTGTGCAAATTTATGATTGTGGTTGATTTTCAATTGGTAGTACATGTGTTTCCATCAATGCCAAAGGGGAAGATTATTAGAAATGAGTTTATTGTCATTGATTTCAAACTTGTAAATGATATGTACTTTGAAAGTGGTCTAGTATTTGCTTAAAATGGTCTAGATGATTGTTTTGGTCTGAGATAAGTAACTTGCATTGAGAATAAGTTTTGGATCATTCTTGAGAAATGTTGTAATATGTATGGATTCTTTTATATTTAATGTTTGTTGTGATATGAATTCCCTCTTTCTCCTTGAGTGGATTGCCTAATATTTTTGGGTCTAGATAGTTGACTAGTGTTTCTACATGCTATTCTTATTGTGGCAAACTTTGGTAAGTAAGCTGTGTGTTCAGTTGATATAAATTCAGCTTATCATATGCAAATGAAAAAAAAAAAGAGTACCAATGTGTGATCTAATCAAATGTTGCTAAATCAAAGGAAGTGTAGATGTGTTCTAGAATCCTATAAGTGATGATGAAGAGTGTTGACAGTGGTTGTGTGCAGAACTATAATTGTTAGTGACAGTGATGATGCAAATATTTTGTCTTGGATAGAAGAAGTATTTCTGACAATATGGTCAGACTAAGGAGAATATTTTTTAGATCTTTTGCTACTATTGTTGTTGCCTAATGATAGTGAGTCGCTCGGTAATAGTTTATGTATCTTTCTCTTGACAAATGAGTTTTGAATAGCAAGTCCTTTGTATCTTGGCTTTAGGAGAAGTGATCTTCTAAGTCAAGTCTTTGTATCTTAGGCTAGAGTAGTGTGCTTCAGTTCTAGACAAGTCCAAAGTAGTGAGCTCCTTGGCCAGTGGCCTTATCTTTGTAAAATTGTTTATCTATATAGTGAGAAGTGATCTCATTATGGTTTTTACCTGTTTAGGATTTTCCACGTAAAATCTTGGTATTTTGGTATTATGGTTTACTTTCTATTTTGTGGATGAATGTTATTTAATATTAAATGCTTTAAGTTTCAGAATTAAGTTCTAGATTGATTCACCCCTCCCTCTCAATCCTACGGTGTGTTTAACACATATTATTGTGATGGCTAATGTACAAGGAAATAATTTCAATGGGGAAAAAGGGAGAGTCAACTAAACCCGTAATAAATAATTCATTTGTGAAGTTCTTAATTGTGACTATGTGACCTAAAAATTATTATGTGCCTTAATGTTGTGATTCAAGTGTAAATTATGTTTTATGGTTTTTTAATTGTGGAGTCATGTGATTAGGTGGTGTAAGTGTGATTAGGGGATGAGAACCCTTGGTTGTGTTTTAAGTTTTAAATTTATTTTTTAGTGGGCTTTTAAAAGGGTTTAATTTGTCCACCTTATTGGTTTTTGGGTAAAACAATATCCCTAGGGTAAGTACCTATGGGGTGGTGGGCTTATTGAATACATAATATAGCCATTTGGACATGATTTGACCCTTCAAAAGGTCACTTAAAAGAAAGTGACAAGTTTTCAAGTGTGGGAGAACGTATGGGGAATTGTTACCATCATAGCTCCCTTTCCAAGGCTTGATTGAGGGGTTGTGTCAAGTGGGTCACACTTCCCAATATCTAACACATGTGTGAGGACATGGGATGCATGTTCCTTGTTAGGGTTTTGAAGGTGGTCATAAGAGTGACTTCGAGGTCACATGTCACCCTCCTATTTGGAGAGGAGTGACATGGAACTCCTTACATATACCTCCTCTCAAGCTTGAGAAATGATTGGGGGGGATGGGGGTGGGTCTTTTTGCTTATTTTCATTCTTGTGTTGTGTTTTTGGAGAGATTTCATGGATTTGTGAGAAGAGGAAGAAGAGAGAAGCTCTTACTCTTAAGAGATGGAAAACAAGATACTATAGCTTGGACAAAGGGAGGAGGATGGAAGAGCCTAATCTCTACAAATAATGTAGGAAGATAAATTCTACTACTCCCTTTACCTTTTTTTTTAAATATTGTAGTTTGTGTTATGTCTACATAGTTCATTGTTGAACATATTAGTACAAAAATAATTGTGTTGTGCCTTTGAGTGAGTGGGTTCTTAAAGATATGTGAATTGTGAGATGATTTGTAATTTCTCGTGGTTATTTTATCTATAACCTTATTAGTGTGTATAGGTGGGATTCCATTAAAGTGTCCTAGGTCTATGTTGATTCTCCTTGCTCAAGGGTATGGGTAGGGCCTCTTAAATATTCATGGTACCATTATTGGTAGGGTGGAGAGCATGTTTTCTCACTTTGGCCTGAATAACTTCTACACATATTAACATCTTTCTTAGAGAGTGTTTTGGAATTATTAACTTGTGGATTTTACTTTCATGAAGGATAATGCATTGTGAAGGGAAGTGGGATAGAAACTTTGAAAACTTATCATGTAGTAGATGTAAGAAATGTATTCTAATTGAGTTGCAATAAATGCAAAATGTATTTGGCTTAAGTTTTAGTAAAGGAATAAGGGGAATTTTCTTGTGTTTAAAAGATGCAAGATTATCAAAATATCCAATTTATTATTTTGTGTTTGTTTTACTTGAAAGAAAAAAGAATATTTTACTTCTAATAGATAAAGTATTTATATTTACATAAAAAATTATACAAATGAAATATCATACAAATTTAAGTGCAAGATTGATTTTAAAACCTATACATTAAAATTTAACCTAAACTAACTATAACTTTTCTTCACTTCTTCACAATGTTACCCAAATGAATAAATGAAAGTAAATGCTTGTTTCTTTCCCCTTAGGTATTTTAGATCAATTTATCATCCTAAATTAGTGTATATTCTATTAAAATGGTATTATGGTAAATAAAATAGTATTTTACAATAAATTAAAAAAAGAGGTATTCTTTATGTTAGTACTGTAAGCTTCCATATCATTCTCTGTAGACTTCCATTGGTTGTTAACAAAGAAAATATATGGTTTAATAAGCTACATGTTGAATGAAAACATTATTGAAAATATATTATGTGAAAAAAAAGAGATGAATTTAAACAAAGACAAATGGAAGCACTAAATAATAATCAATAAATTATATATATATACATACCCTAGCTGCATGCATCATTTCCACAAGGGCTTGATCCATGTGGGTTGCGAGCCTTTGCAACTTGCAAGGTGTGTCCCCATGGTGGACCCATGGAATTTGGGGAGGAGCCACAAGATCAAACGACTATCAAATAGTTACTATCATTTTCAGTCATAATTTTTCTCTTCCAACTACTTATTGTGGCTTTTATTATTTGTAATTTTGCATTGTTTCAATATTAAAAAAAAACTACTATCATTTTTATTTTCATAACCAAAAAAATTATAAATTATAAATTAAAATATAATATCAAATTTGCTTGACCTATGACTTTCTTCTCTGCATTCTAATGTGTTTGTAAACAAAAATAAAAGAGGAATGGTATCAGATAATAATGTAATCAACCTCTGCAAAATGAGACTTGAACTGGATTTGGTAGCACACCCGCCCTCTATCTAAATCTATAGTAAAAATAAAGAATTTAAACCATGTCCCATTCACCCAATGACAAGCAATGAAATAAAGCCATGGAAACCAAGGCCCCTCTCACCCCTCTCATTTCCCTATTCAACATTCAAAATAAAAGATTCAAGTAAAAAAAAAGAGGAATGTCTAATAAATAAGGACACTTTGATCTTCCACTATTCACCCTTGACCCAGTTTCATCACCACTATGACCTAGGAGAATCCCCAACCTATTCTAGCCTATGCATTGCTCAGACGTTTATCTAATTCCTATGATTTTTGTGGGAGGATATTGTGTCACTACCACACTTTTGTTTTGTACATTGGAAGATAAAGGGCACCACACAGTTTTAGGGTTGCATGGGATAATAAGTTAGTAAGATCAATCAAAGGAAATATTTGTAATAACTAATGCAATTGAATGGGGAGATTAAAATCAAACTTACTTATTAGTCTAGTCACTATTATGACTCGGGAAGATTATGACTCAAATATTGAATAACTTTAATAAAATTGGGGTTGGGGTAGGTGACTCATTTGTGGGAGTTTTAGTGAGGGATTGTTTTGGGATACCACATATATAACGTGATCTTAAAAATAGCCATTTTATGTTTATTATGACTCTTCTTTTAGGTGTTAATTGTTTTGAAGAAATATGTATGAAGAACAATGAAACCCTAAAGCAACAACTCTACACATAGGTATATTGTGAAGAAGACAAGGAGAGTGTGAAAATCATTCAGAGTAGGGTGTCATTAATTACCTTTTATTTTTAAACCTTTTTCGATAAATTGGGGAGCAAAAAAGTAGCGATCTATGAACCTTTATGTTCTACCCTTGTGTGATTCCAACATACTATGTACAACTAAAAAATGGAGATGAGACTCAAGGTGGAAGTGTGGAAAGGAGGATAGGATTTGACAAGAGTTATGGAAAATAATCAGAATGATGCTCCTTCAATGAAAGATATTAATGATACCACGATTGGAGAAATGAAAAATGGCATTGATTTGGTTAAAGAAAAGTTGACAAATTCCACTGAGGAAACCAAGGAAGGAGAAGGTTTCAATAAGATGGAGGGGAATATGAGATGGAATTAGGTAAAATTGTAGGATTTATGCTTCCTGATGATGTGGTTTATTGTATATTTGAATATCAACATAGATCTATTATTTTATTTTTTCTAAGAGGAATCCCATCTAAATTAGAGTTTTATAAACGGACCAAATAAATTGAGAGAATAGGGGTTGGGACATTGAAGCCTTGAGGGGGTTAGGGAAAGGGTATACTTCATACACATTTAAGTCAACAGACCATGCACAAGTTATTCTTAAATATGGCACCTAGTTTATTTGCGAGAAAACTTGTTACTTACAGGCATGGACACTGAAATTTCACCATGAAGACTCTTCTAGATCCAAATATCATATGTGGATAAAGTTACCCTTTCTAAATATTTCTTTCAGACCTTTCCTAAGAGATATCGTTTCACAACTTGAAAGAGTTTTATGGTGTAAAAATAACATAGACAATTTTTCTAGCCTAATGGTTCACCCTAGGGTATGTGTAGAAATGGACCTAACTAACCAATTACCAAATAATATCAAACTAATAGGTCCATGTTTTGAGTTTTATCAACCACTAGTGTATTTGAACAAGCTGGATGCATTTTTTTTTTCTCAATAAGGCCATCTTATTAAAGATTGTCCTATAAGGAAAAATATATATCTTCAATCCCAAATGGCTACTTCCCTTGGTACATAATTTGTACAAAATAATCCTCAACCACATGTTATTCCTACAATAGTCTCTTAGTTAAAACAAGACACTTCATATGGTAATACAAATAGTAATGATAAATTTGAGCCCTCTTATAAAGATGCCATTATGACTGATGGATGCAGGAATTTCAAGAAAAGGATCCTTTGAGGCCCTTAGAATCTCAAAATGGTCAAACCTTTGCACAAATTTTCCCCTCATCATCACCATATCATGTTGTGAGAAATAGTGATTTTTTTTCTCCACCACCTCTTGTGATACAAAGATCTCCATCTCCATCTGTAATTCAAGGGGTTCCACCATCAACTATGAGACAAAGATCAAGGTCTCCTACTCATGTAGCAAAAAATAATAGTTATTTTGACCAATCTATTTCAAGTATTAATTATTTTGATGTCTACCACAAGAAGAGGATTTCCCAAATATTCTTAATCATGAAGCATAAAATTATTTCTTGTAATGTTAGATGGATTTCTCCCCCTCACCTCAAATAAGGAGGCTATCATCAAACAGAAACTTGATATTGTCTTTATACAAGAAGTCATACTAAATGGTCCTCAGCTTAGTTCTTCTCTATTCAACATATGAAGAGATATTTTTTTTATTCATATGTCACATAAAGAAGGAAGGGGAGGGGTTGTTATTGGTTTAGCTCCTTAGGAAATCAAGTTTTTGATTGATAAAGGAGAGGATCCTTCACATAGTAGTTTTGTGTGGGTCCTGTCAAATTTTAATGAACCCTTCAATTTCTATTTTGTATATGCTCCCAACATTACAAAAGAGAGATGCGAATTATGGGAATAGATGACAACAAATTTTCCTCATTCTAATTGGGTTATTAGAGGAAATTTAAATATGGTAGAACATCATGCTAATTGTAGTTATTCTAATCATATAAAGTTGAGAAATGAAGATTTTGATAAATGGCTATTTTACTAAAATTCTTCAGGGGTTTTAGATCCTATCCTTAAAAAAAATTCCATCCATAAAAATAATTGGTACACTTGGTCTAATTTCAAATTGGGAGTTGATATGAAACTTATTAGGCTTGATAGACCCTTTTTATATATATCCCAACTTGCAACCAATCGAAGGTTCCAATGGATGTTGTGCCAAATTATATTACTCTACCCTTCTTTTTTATCACTTTCCTATCCTTTGTGGTGTCTCAAAGGAGGAAGCTAATAAAGTGGGTTATAAGATTCCTTTAAAACTCAATACTTCACATCTAATAATTCCTTCTCATGTTGTTGCATTGCTTGGTATTTAAAATTTCATTCCTAAACCAAAATAAGGAGAATCTTATAGGGAATGGTGGAAGGTTGATATTTCTCAATGTGTTATCTTTTTATGACCCCTTGGAAAAATATTGTCTTGTGTAATATGATAAATTTTACTCACTTCCCTAAGTGATTTCAATTTCACACTCTTGTGGGCTCTCACCTTAGTGTTCACCTTAGTGTTCCATTCCAAGACTCGCATTTATCTTTAATTAACATAATTTAATAAAATTAGTGTCCTTAATTAATCTTGGGACCTCTTTTATCTTTTAATTCATTATTATTTATCCTAATTTCATAAGAGAAGTGTCCTCAATTAACTTTGGGACCTATCTTATCCTTAATCAATGCAAAATCATCTTTTATTTAATAAAGAGTCATAAGAGAAGTGTTTTAAATTAAATTTGGGGCCTCTCTTATCTCTTCTCATCACAAAAATCTAGACATCATGCCCTATTTTAAATCATTATATCATTTCAGCTTGCATTCAAAATTCATCAAAACCCAATATAAGTTTGGATCTTGGAGGTTTTTGAGATAGCTCAAAAAGCCTTTTCGAGGTTAAAATGACTCTGATTGCCTAGACATAGGCACCCAATGCCCTTGTCTTGGAAATTAAGCCCCAAAATTTGGGGGCTCCAAGATTAGGACTTGCTATTTCAAATTATTTCCCACTCTAATAATTGGATTTTAGGATGTCAGCTTAAAGTTTGGTTTTACTCCTAGGTTTCCTATATAAATACCCCTTTATCATTCATTTAAAAGAGAGGCCTTTTGTGAACTTGAATCCTATCAATTATCAATCATTTGGGTAGAGTATTTTCAAACATAGAGTAGCATTATATCAGCATAAAGGACAACATCTCATCATTAAACAAGCATTATTAAACCTTCTTCCATGAGCATGCATCTTCTAGGTTGAATCAACACACTGATTCAACTTATGAGGGTTTTCAACATTGCATCAAGTTATAATCTATTAATTACAGCATACATTTTCAAATTTTCCTTTATATTTCCATATCCTAACATCATTGTGGTAGTGGAGGTTAATTCATCCTGGGGTTTGACTTAGGTAAGCTCCTATACCACCCAACCAATTTTTTTCTCTTGTAGGTGTTATTTGCAGGTTACAGGTCTAAGATTCTAGATTTGAGAAGTGTAGTAGACATACATCATCCAACAAAGAATTTTTTATGAAATTCA
Source organism: Sequoia sempervirens (assembly GCA_007258455.2). Classification (NCBI taxonomy): domain Eukaryota; kingdom Viridiplantae; phylum Streptophyta; class Pinopsida; order Cupressales; family Cupressaceae; genus Sequoia; species Sequoia sempervirens. The sequence goes on from VDFB02011698.1 coordinate 41,424, forward strand.
TAGCACTCCTAGACACAAGTTCCCAACGCCCCTATCTTGTCATAGTTGGATTCTACTAAAAATTTCTTGATAGGTTCCACTCTTCTTCTTCTCCTCTGCTTTGTGTTCTTATAGTTTGAATCAGTTATGTGACTGTATTTTCATACATATTCATTTTTTAACCCTAGGTCATCATTTCAATCACATTATTAAACCACTTAACAATTTTTCATCTAATTCATTCATTGAACTTGATCAATTGTGTGGGATTCATCACCCATAGCTTGCCTTGCTCATCCATTGGGATTGCTAGCAAGGCCGATTGGGTGGTCATATCCCTTTGAAAAGTGTGGGTTTTCTCTTGGATGGCGAATCTCATTTTCAACCCCACATTTTTATGGTGAACCCGATTTGAATCATGTTCTAATTCTGATTTGGATGATATCTCATGTTAGTTTCTATTTTTTGCATTTTTAGATCTAAAATTTACATTATTAGATATCTCTTTGATGCTAAATGTTATTGGTTAATCATCTAATTGTTAGCTTTAATTGCTTAATTTGGTGTTTAATTGATCTTTGCATTGTTGGAATTAGATCCTTGATTGTTTATAAATATGATAATTGCATAGAATGCCTTTAAAACACAATCAGTCCTTTCTCCTTTCTTCTTTGTGTGTTATAAAATTTGTGCTTGTGCATGAGTTTTGTGACTCATTGTGGTGAATCTAATATACTTTTGAGAAGAAGTTGTAAGCTCATGGATTCTCATGGTTGGCATATCACTAGTGTGGAGCATGATTCTACCTTCACCCCACTTAGGACTTTGGGTGAACCTTCTTTTCTAAACCCTACAAGTTCCTCCTTCTTGAATCCTACAACCACTTCTTCTTTCTTCAATCCTACAACTTCTATGCCTACCATTATGGAGAATCCTTCCTTTGCATCTCATGATGAGGGTGATACTTCTTTGCATGTGTTTCTTGAACAATTGGGGAAGATTGACAAGCAATTGGGTGAACTTCAACAATTTGTTGGTTAAGAGCATGTGAATGAAGTTTCCCCTTTGATTGAAGGACTTAGACATCTGATTCAAAGTGATGAGGATGGCATTGATCTTCTTTGTGGTATATCTCATATGGTGAATGAAAATTTCACTAACATGACTAGTTTTTCTGAAAAGCTTGGATATACTCTACCTATGTCTCATGCTTCTACTTCTCTTCCTACTTCTATTCCTCATGTTCTCACCTACACATCTTCTCTCATGGATACTTCCTCACAAAGTGCTAATGTTATTCATGCTTGCAATGGGGGTAATACTATTCATATTTATGGTTTTTTCCCTCCTTCTGTTAGCCTTCGTTTTGTGTCTCAACCATCTCCTCCACCTACCTTTCCTAATCATACTACTTCAAACAATCTTTCACAATCTCACATTTCTTCCACTTCCTCTACTAAAGCCATCCTTAATCATTTGGTCCAAAATGTCTTATCCTTACAACAAAAAATGGCTAGCATTACACAAGCTCAATCTCCTATTCCAACATACACTACTGGTAGCCCGCTTTCCATTGATATTTTTAGAACCCCTCTACCACAAAATGTCGATATCCCTCATTTTGAGAAATATGATGGAAAGAATGGTGATCCCCATGTGCATGTGAAAACATTTTCAACCTTGTGTAGTGATTTCTTCTATAATGAGAAGCTCCTTGCGAAAATATTCCCTTGTTATTTAAAAGATATTAGTTCTCTTCATTGCCTATTTATTCAATTACTAGTTTTAAACAATTGGTGGATTCTTTCTTGCAACATTTTCAAAAAACATTGTTCCTCTTATTACTTTGACTAATTTGGTGCAATATAAACAAAGTATTAAAGATAAAGTAACTAATTTTATTGTTATATTTCAACACCTATTGTCACAAAGTGCTTATGTCATTCCTGATGGTGATGTTCAAAGGATTTTTGTTGGTAATTTTCAAAAATACATAAGAGAAAAGAGCATGTTATTTCAATATCCCTCTTTCACACACTTCTACACAACACTCTATCAATATCAAATTCAAGTTAGTCAATATGAATCTTCGTCTTCATCATTGACTCCATTTGATAGGGGTGAAGTTGTTGATAAGAAACAAAACAAGAACCCTTCTAAAGTTTTTCCTACCCCTTCTGCTCATGTTCAAATTCAAGTCTCTACACCTAAGGTTACTTCTTCTTCTTCTCTGTTTAGAGCCTATAAAACCCATGACTTCACTCCCCTTGGTGAATCCTTGCATAGTGTCATGAATAAATTGGTTAGCAATAACTTGTTGAATCTCCCCCACGTCAAACATCTTGATCCTTCTAGACTTCCTTCTCGTTATCATGATGAGAAGGCCTTTTTTTCATTATCATCGTCAAGTCAGACATGACACAGAGAAGTATATGTTTCTTAGACATGAGTTCCAAGACCTTATCAACTCTAATGTTATTACGATTGAAGGTGTTAATGATAAAGGGAAGAAGTATGTTTCTCCTCCGAATCAAAACTTGTAAATATTCAGCGACCATTTTCCCTCTCATTATGTAAATGTTATTGAGCTTGAAGAAGACATTTATATTCAAACTAATAATATTCTTACTAAAAACAATTTTTTGAACCATGTGGAGCTTGAGAAACCTAAACCTAAGCCTGAGCCTAAAGTTTTTCCTAACAGCACCTTTGATTCGATTGTTATCCATGGTGCACCTAGTGGTCCCCTATACATTACTTCAAGAATCAATGACCTACCTTATAGTGGTGTGCTTATTGATCCAATTGTATGGTGAATGTGGTTACTTAAGAACAACTCTTTACTCAACAATTGCATCAAGATCATTATGAAAAATTTGATGTCTTGATTAAAGTGTATGATAAATTTGCATGTCCTACCTTAGGTTCTATTACCCTTCTTGTAGAGGTTGGATTTAAGCATTTAGATATCACCTTTACTATCATTCCTACTTCGAATCAATTTCATGTTAAGTTGGGTCATCCATGGCTCTCTTCCATGAGTGTGGTCCCTTCCACCATCCATAAGTGTTTGAAATTTCCTCACCAAGGATGAATCATAACAATTCATCACAGCCTATTCACACCTCCCTCTGACCATGGAGACCTCATCTTATATCACCTTTGACTACAATAACCAAAGCCCTTGAAGCCTCATTTGAATGCCTTATTCCTTTCCTACCAAAAGTTTAAAATTGATAAGATTCTTCAGTTATCTTTAAAGAAATCACTTGAGACCATCCCAGCTATTCTTCCTAAATATCCTTTACCTACATCTAATTTTGATCCTATTCCTATAGAGGTGAGTTGGTCTTGTCTTGGAAAAGGACTCCTTCCTACTCCTTATATTCCTCATATCTATGCTATAGTTCATCCACCTAAATCCTATGACAAGTCAAAAGAGAAACCTCTTGCTTCTTCTATGTCTCAAACTGAAACAAAAGATCCCATGATTGTTCATTCCCAAACTGATTCTAAAGAAGTTATGAGTCCTAACCAACATAATCATAGTGCGTGAGCATGGCGACGAAAGTGTCATGCCAAGGCTCATGAACATTTTTCCCAAAACAATCCTTCTAATGAGCCTATGAATGAAGACCCAACTCTTGTGTTACCTGATAAGAAGTTGAAGCTTACCTTACCTGATGATCCTTCTCCTTCTTCACCTATGCATGTTAGACCTCCTAAGGTGGTTAATTTAGATGAAGATGATGATGCACATGAAATTATTGAAATTAACTATGAATTATCTTCCATGTTTTCTAAATCATTTATCCTAGCCCCTTATTACAAGTCAAGTGATTCATCATTAGATAATGATCCTTGTTTGCCACTTGTGATAGCTCCATCTATTGTACTTAATGTAGCTCCTTTTGCATCTTTCCCACCATCCCTTGATGATATTGATCAAGATTGGGAGGCAGATGATTTGATAGACTAGCTCTCGGTTTAGATTTTGTTTTCCTATTTGTCATAATGTGTTCACTCATGATGTGACGCTTGGTGTGCTTTGTGTTTTAATTTTTAGTTTCTCTTTGTTGGTCATTGGTGGCAATATTATTACAAGGGAAAACCCTCTCTCTTTGTTGTGATATTCATCTATATCTATCTTCATTCTTCTATATGTTGTATACATGTTGTGTTGTACATGTGCTATTGTTGTAAATGTGCCTTTGTGTTGTCTAGATGGGGACAATGCAAAGCATTGAGATCTATCTTTTTTGGTCTCTCCCATGTTGACCCAAAGAGACTCTTTCATGTTCATAAATCTTATGTGCTCTTCTTCCTTTGTGATCATAGTTCCACTGGGGGATGAGGTCATTTCATTGCGATATAACTTGATATACATGAGTTATCTAATTCACATACTAACCATGTATAGTGGATCCCTTATGTGCTTTGTTGCTCGCTTGCTTTTGTGACATTACCCTTGATTTTCCTATGGTTGGGGGAATCTCGATGTGGTGATTTTCTTCCTTCCTCTCTCTCTTCTTTGGATGACTATGTGCTACATTAAAATGATTTCTCCTATTAAGGCATCAAAAATCTCTTTAACGTGGGGGAATACACTCTGCTATGCTTCTCTTGTGCTTTGTTTATTGGTGTGCATACCATTCGGCTTTGGTGTGTACACTCTTTGGTGCCTTTGCAACACCCATATTGCAATACCTCTTTGTGTGCAGATTGCATAACAAAACCCAAGCTTTTGTTTTGTAATCTTAACATGGGTCATGTGAGATGTAGTAAGCATCCATGTTCCTTCATTAGTTTTTCAGAAGTGATACCGGGAGCATTCGCTTTGCAATCCTCACCTTTTTTTGGTGTACACTGCAGCACCCAGCTTTTGCAGTCAATTTCTACTTCACTTGTTCATATGGATGAGATCCCTTTTGTTTGGTTGTCATGCTCCTTTTGTCTTGGTATCCTAGATTGATGAGAACCTAAGTCTTGCTTGGGGTCTTGGTGGTGATTTGTCTCTTTGATGCCTTGATAAAAGTCTTCTATGTGCTTCCTTTATCGAGAGTATTCACGTGACTTCATACTCTCGCTAAAGTGGGGGCTAGATGTAGTGTCGTAAATTGTATTCACTTCCATAAGTGAATTCAATTTCACACTCTTGTGGGCTCTAACCTTAGTGTTCACCTTAATGTTGCATTCTAAGACTCACATTTATCTTTAATTAACATAATTTAATAAAATTAGTGTCCTTAATTAATCTTGGGACATCTTTTATCTTTTAATTCATTATTATTTATCCTAATTTCATAAGAGAAGTGTCCTCAATTAACTTTGGGACCTCTCTTATCCTCAATCAATGCAAATTCATCTTTTATTTAATAAAGAGTCATAAGAGAAGTGTTTTAAATTAAATTTGGGACACAAAACTCTGTACATCAATCCCTATTTTAAATCATTATATTATTTCCCACATTCAAAATTCATCAAAACCCAATATAAGTTCAGATCTTGAAGGTTTTTGAGATAACTCAAAAACCCTTTTCGGGGTTTAGATGGCTCTGATTTCCTAGACATAGGCACCTAGCACCCTTGTCTTGGAAATTGAGCCCCAAATTATGGGGCCTCTGAGATTAGGACTTCCTAATTCAAATTCTTTCTCACTCTGACAATTGGATTTTTGGGTGTCGACTTAAAGTTTTGATTTACTCCTAGGTTTTCTATATAAACACCCCTTTATCATTCATTTAAAAGAAAGGCCTTTTGTGAACTTGAATCCTATCAATTATCAATCATCTGAGTAGAGTATTTTTAAAACATAGAGCAACATTATATTATCATAAAAGAAAACATCTCATCATCAAACAAGTGTTATAAAGCATTCTTCCATGATCATGCATCTTCTAGGTTGAATCAACGCACTAATTCAACTTATGAGGGTTTTCAACATTCCATCAAGGTATAATATATTAATTACAGCATACATTTTTAGATTTTCCTTTAAATTTTCATATCCTAACATCATTGTGGTAGTGGAGGTTAATTCCTTTCGAGGTTTGACTTAGGCAAGCTTCTATACCACCCAACCAAATGTTTTCTCTTACAAGTGTTATTTTGTAGATTACAAGTTTTAGAGTTTGAATCTAAGAAGTGCAAATAGACATCATCCAACACAGAAAAAATTGACATTCGGAGCACTCCTAGACATAGGTTCCTAGCACCCCTATCCTAGCATATTTGGATTCTCCTAAAAATTTCTCGACAGGTTTCACTCTTCTTCTTCTCCTTTGCTTCGTGTTCTTATAGTTTGAATCATTCCTGTGACTATACTTTCATGCATATTCATGTTTTAACCCTAGGTCATCATTTCAATCACATTGGTAAAACACTTGAAAATTTTGCATCTAATTCATTCATTGAATCTGATCAGTTGTGTGGGATTCATCACCCATAGCTTTCTGTGCTCATCCCTTGGGATTGCTAGAAAGGTCGAATGGGTGGCCATATCTCTTCAAAAAGTGTGGGTTTTCTCTTGGGTGGTGAATCTCATTTTCAACCCCGCATCTTGGAAATGTAAACGTAAAGAGAAATCTCTCAATGGGAAGATGGAATTCAATAAAAATAAGTTTATTTCAAATCCCAATGATATGACTATTCACACATCAATAGCTACTATTGAAACTCAACTTCATAAACTTGATATGTGTAGTGTCATAAATTGTAACGCCTTTACAATTTCACACTCCTTTGTGGGCCCTTGCTTTTATGTTCCCTTTTACACCTCATTTTTGCCTCTTTTTGGCCTAAAAACTATCATCATATGCTTATTTGGTGGTTGGGCTTCGAATTGTGAGCATGTGCACTGCTCAAACACTTCAAATAGGGCCTATTTTTGGTGGTCAATGGCACCTATCCCTTGACCCTCTAATTTGGCCCCAATTTTTAGTGTTGAGGTTTTGGCTCCCACCATTTATTATCTGGCCCCAATATTTAAATATGATCATTGTTAGTCAACTTAAAAGAAAAAATACATTGGGAAACCTATATAAGGCACTATTCCTTATTTATTTCAATCTAAGTTCAAGAAGTTTTATAATCTAGCATTCAATTACAACATCAAACACTCCTAAGGGCATATCTGAGCATTATAGCAGCTCAAGTTACAACAACCTATCTTCAAGTATGTGTGTTAATGGTGGATTTATGTTATGATTTGTCACGTTAGTGCATCAAAACTTGGAGGACTTATGCAAAGAACATTGCATCACCATTATTATCACTTTGAAGGTGTAATCTTGTTATGATAGAATTATACTTTTTGATTTCTACATTTTACCTCCTAGGGTAAGAATTCATTTATCATTTTCAAGTGAAAACACCAAATGGGGTTTGAATTAGGAAATCCCCTAATCCAAACAACACATTTTTCCTTATACATGTGCAAAAATAAGTCGCAAACTAATTTTAGAAGAAAAAAATAGTAGAGCAAATGATGACTATCAGTTTCAAATTTATTTCAATACAAAGCACCTAGTCAAGGGCACCCAACACTATAGACCAAACCTTTTGACCTAAAATTTAGAGAGAGAAGATTATAGACTTTTGATTCCATATTTGATCACCTTTTGAAAGTTGGACATCTGCAAGACAAGGGAGCCTAGCACCATAGTCCTCACTTTTTGAGCTCAAATTTTATTCAAAGGTGCATTTATGTGTCCTCATTCCATTCATGTAGCCATATATAGGTTATTGCAAAGTTATTAGATAGTTTTAATCACTTTATATGCTCACTTTGGCATGTTTTAGGCCCTAATAGTAAACACTAAATTTAGTCAATCCATATTTTACATAACAGTCTAAGAATTGAGCCCAGATCTGTATTGGCTCTCTTTCACTAGAGTTGGTCAATCTTTGCATCTTGTGGCTCACATTCTCAATGTTTTATGAAAGAGAGTTTGGTTGTTGTTAAATCACTAGCTAGTTTTGTGTCATCTCTCTTTCATACTAAACAATATGTATAGAGGGCAAGGGGCCAAAATTAGAGTAGATTAAATTGGATTAAGGAGGGAAATTGAGGTGATAAATACTTATTCAATTACTTAAATTATAAACATTAGAAGGGAAAGTATATTTTAGTAATGAAGTATGAGACTAGGCAGGTTCTTACTAACCCAGAAGAAATTAAAGCTATGTTTCATAATTTTTACGAAAATATTTTTAGGGAGCATCCCCATTGGTAGGATGTTCAATTAACATTGGAAGACATTATCAAGGATCTCATACCAAGAAAGTTTGATTAAGAATATAGTAGATATTTAGATTGGGATATTTCTATAGAGGATTTGGAGCATGTTGTGTTTTCAATGACTCAAAATAATTTATCCAAGGATTGATGGGCTATCAATTGAATTCTACCAAACTATGTGGCAACATATTAAGCAATATTTTTACCTTGTTTATCTAGAACCTTTGAGACAATTTTTATTAGGACCTGATATTAATAAAGGCTTAATTAAGCTTATTCCAAAGGGTAAAAATGCGGACTCTATCTCTAGATGGCGTCCTATTGCATCACTCAACACATCTTATAAAATTATTACAAAGTCCTTATCATCAAGAATCAAACTAGTGGCCAAACGAAAGTTAGACCTAAAAAAAATGAGCTCCTAGGTGGATGATTTATTCTTGACAACTTAATTCTTGTCTAGGAAACTTGTGAATGGGCACAACAATAAGGACATAATTCTTTTCTTGTGAAACTCAATTTTGATAAGGCTTATTTATTATCAAAATATTACAATGGCTAGGTTTTGGTCTCAAAATATGTAAACATGTTCAAATGTTATTTTAGGATGAAAATGTTCAACTAATGATCAATAACTCATTAAATGACTCATTCAATCTACAACATTTCATCAAGCAAGGTTGGCCCTTATCACCATTTCTTTATCTCCTCACTACTGATGCACTTACACATATTACACATAATTTATGGGAACACACTATAAGCACATTCAACCATGAGACACTTAAGCATTTGATCAAACCTATATGTGGCCATTTATTCCACAACAAAATTGACATGAATTGGAACATGGTCGATGATTGGGCTCCAACTTTTGTGTTTACACATTTTATATAGCGACCTGAAGGAAATATTGCTTTGGGTCATTTCCCTGTGGAGTGATTACATCTCCAAGGGCGGGCCCTCTAAAAAAAGAAGATATTGTGATTTATCTTGCATGCAAGATCCATGAAGGTGAGGAGAGAGGATACGTCACAACACCTTGGGTTCTAATCTAAACAGAAAACATGCAAGCACACAAGACACGTAAAATAATTGTACTTTTTAAGCACTAAAACCAAATGTGAGCTAATCTAAGAAGCAAGAAATGAAAGCAAAGTGCAACTAACTACCCCTACAAAACCACAAGTTAGAAGTTTGCAAAATAACCCCCTTTTTTATGCTAGGCCCTACAAGAAAAGGTATTAGTAGTCTATGGGGCCTTCGACAACCAAAAACAAGTTGCGTAACTTTGTTGGTACCAACAAGGGTTAGCCCAAAATAAAAAAATTAACTTTGTAGAACAAAAGTGCCAAAATAGAAAGAAAATATGCAAATATACCTAATAAAAGCAATGAAATAGAATGCATATGCATCGATCTATGAAACAAATGTGTTGAAACAAAGATTAATTGTGCCAATTCAGAAACTTGTAAAACATAAAGATAGATAGGAAACAAAAGTGCTAAAACAAAAGCACCACATAATAGAACAATAGCACCAAAACAAAGATTAGCCTATTGACAAAAAAAAACCAAAAACAAAAAATTGAAGCAAAAACGTGTTGATCTATGCAATGACTACACTAAAATAGAAGATTATTGCACTACCAAACATAACAATGGAACCACAAAATCTGACAAATGCACCAAATGATAGATCAAAAATGCTAATACGACCCATGACTTTGAAAAACCTTCAAAAAATCACAAAATAATTAGTAAAAATGGGACTAGAGTCCCACCGAGCGTGCCAAAATGTGAATGGTGAATTGTGAAACCCTTGTAAACCTATCACAAACCCAACCATAAGCCTAAGATCTACAAAATAAATCAACAATCACCAATAGAGCACTTAACCAAGCTAATGAAACAAAACATAAAGAAAATCTATACACTCACTAACTTTATATGCTTGACTCCATTGGCCTTCTAATCCTCCATGATCTTGTAGATAATAGTTTTTCTCTCAACTTTAAACACTACCACAAGATGATATAAATCATGTGAAGAGTGATTGATTGATGCAAGATGATAATGGCGGTATGATAGCAATATGAAATCAAGATATCTCTAAGTAGGCAATGAGTAATTAGTTGATATTAGATGGAGAAATGAATTGAAAAGCCACTTTTATAGAACTCACTAAGAGAACCAAGGGCTAGGATTGAGTGGTTTAGAGATGAACAATGGAGGTAAGGAGTTTATGAGAGAATGGAGAAGATTAAGAGGTTTAAAATGAAATAGATGGATGATATTAAAAGAAGCATTAAATAAAGGTGGCCAAGTGAATAAAATTAAGAGGTTAAAGAATGGAGGGCTAAGATTAAAAAGTGATTTGGCTTATGGGAAAGATGTAACTTTATTAAATAAGAATATATTTATTTTTTAATAAAGGTGGTTGATAGGACACTTGTCACATGACTACGATTTTAGATTATGATCCATGTGAACAAGTTTAATGGTTAGGATTGAGTAGAAAAGGATAATGAATTTATTAAATAAATATTTTTAATTTATTTAATAAATAGTAGAAAGAGGTAGGTTCTAAAAATAAATAATTAAATAAATAATAAATATTTATTTAATTAATAGTGGAAAAAGCTAATGAATTAATTAAATAAATAAATAATATTTACTTAATTAATAGAAGAATAAAGGTTAAAAAATAATAAATATGTATTTAATTTTATTAAGACAACTTTAGGTGTCTACACTAATTTTATTTTAAATTAATTCCCAACATAGCCTAATGTTTCTCCTCATCCAATTCGTTATCATGTGTTTCTATCAATATTGCGCATGAGAAAACACTACAAGCACATCCCCCAAAATCAAGAAGGATATCCAAGATCATGTACAATGATATCAATTTCATTCACCTTTTATTGGATGCTATCCTACTAGGGTTAGGAGTTTGCAACACTATCTCATGGAAATATTTATTCTTGGATTTCTCCCTTTAGGGTGCCATATGTGATGATGGCGTTCAAGCTCCTAGAAGGAGGTCTAATGTTTATAGAAATATAGGATACTTGATCTCATATATTTGCAATCATTCTCCTTAAGGATTGTGTTTAAATCCTAGATTTTAATAGTTATAATTCTTTCCTCACCATTTACTTAATAATCCATTATAACAAGGTGTATGTGCTTTACATCATTTTGGCTATAATCATATTTAATTAATTTTAATTCTAATGATTTAAGACTTAAAGGATTCATCTTAGGATTAAACATTCAAGGGTATTCTACATGGAATAGTGGAGAATAATTCCTTGTGATAGGGCCTAAATCATAAAGTTAACAATATTATATAATTTAATTATTGTGAGAAAAGAGTAAAATATAACATTATCTTATACTTTTAAATTAAGCAAGTAATAGAAATAAGGGTCAACCATATAGTGTTGTTAGGATCAAAATTAATTAATATGGTGAAGAAATTGTTTATCCTAGTAGTTGTTTGCTAATGAAAGTGTGTGTGTGTGTGTGTGTATTCATCCCTATATTTTTTAACTAGGTAAGATTTTACAATGATTAATAATTTCTAATCAATTTGTACTAACCTATGAATTTACAAAAGGCTACATTGGGGAAGTAACAATATATGACATGTATTTCCATGTAATACATTCATCCTTGTCTTCCTTAATCCTATGGCACACAATTTATTTTATATTGAATCAAAGCAAAGAATAATATACACCACACAATATAAGGGCGAGGTGCCAAGGAAAGATAAGATCAATGGACGACTAAAATAATACCTCCATGCATCTAACCAAAACTTATAGCTGCAAAACATATGTATAAAAGAATGGAAAGTGATATATTCTCCAACAATTTTCCCCATCATCTCTTATGATTTCAAAGAACCCTAAATTTTAATTGATAAACCCATTAAATGTTTTCCCTAAAATGAGGTTCATATTTCATTCTTCAAAACAATTACCCTGATAGAGCAAAGGGATGAGGGTGGCGACTTTTACTTGATCTTGTCCTATGCAAGTAAAAAGCAAGGGGCATGTTTGGGTCTACTTTGGCGTTTAGTTTTCTTGCTTAATTTTCCCTTTGGTTTTATATTTCATTTTTTCTTGCTTCCTATAGTTGAATGTTGGCTCTTGGGAAGAGGGAGACAACTATTGAAAGATTCCCAATAGACGATGCCCCTTTTAAATTTCTCTATAGCGCTACAAAAATAGAGGCAATAATTACACTGCTCAAGGATATGCTGGTTATTTCCCACTTTAGGAAAATATAGGCATTGGATTTGGCCATTATTACCTTGTTAAACTTTTAATTTGTGGGGAAATGTCTATAACAATAGTTTATATCTTATTTTTTATTATTTATTTGTTTATTTATTTTTTCTTTTGTCAGGCCACAACATTATCATAGCAGGTAGTACATGTTTAATATATTAACACAATTTGGTTTTACTTTGTAAGTAATAGGTTAATCAGGGGGTGACAACTTTGGCTTCATTCCACAACACATATCATTTTAGGTATGTTTTATTTCATATCCACAACACCAAAGAAGAGGAGTAGGGGAGTATGTGACTCATTGGAAACCCCTATTTTGTACTCTCTTTTTTCTTCTCATTTTACAATCCTTTGTTGGCCTAATTCTATTATTGAGGAACATGCATTCAAAAGAAATGAGATAAGGGCCAAACTAAAAGATTTTTGGTATAGATTCACATTACTTCTTTCTTCTTGTCAAGATTTAGTTTTTTTAAAAGTTGAGGGTGGCAATAGGTCAAGCAAGTAAGCATGGTGATTTGGTTTGCACATGTAGACATATAAAATTGTGCATTAGTTTTATGTCAATTTTAGTCATCTTCCCAAGTCATATTAATTAAATAATCAATTAATTCCTCTTGTCATCCCCTTTCTCAATAGCTAAATTAATTTAATTAATTTGTCTATTCTGAGGTCATTTCCTCTCTTAGATTAAATAAATAACATTTATTTATTTAAATCTAAGTCAATCCTCTTTTCCACTAAGTAAATAGATTTAACTTAAATAAACCTATTTATTGTCTCACCTTTTCTCTCTCCTGGTGTCCCATCCCCCATCTTTTGCCACTTGTTTCTAAACCTTTGTCTAATCTCAACTCCCCTCCTAATCTTCCCCTAAGCATGTGCACATTCCTAATCTTTAATTATGGATTTGGGGTCAACTCTTGCCTTAAGGGCAAAGAGTACCCTTGCCCCCTCCATTAAATGCCTCTTCCTCCTTTAGAAGAGAGCTTGCATGGGCTCTCTTACAAAGCCCACTCCCCTTCCTTAATGAGCATTGATGAGCCTTTAAGGCCCATCATCTCATGGCTCCTCATCCATCTATCTCCTTGGATTCAATCCTCACCCTCCATCATCCTTCTCCTCTCCTACACTAGGAAAAAAAGGCCATCTTTTATCATCCATTTCATTTTGCACAATCAAGATCACCTTTGCATACACAACTCATCTTTCCTTTTTGGCATAATATCACTCCCATTTTCCTCCCTTTTCCATTGCACACACAATAATTTTATCTTGCATCCATATCCCTCATCCTTTTCATGATTCAAAAGCATTTGAGCACTATTATGTTGTTTGATTTTGAGCACCCATCAAAAAACTAATTGAAAAGGCAAGTCTACACTACAAGGAGGCATCATGTAGGTACTTAGAAACTGCTAGACAAAGGTTTTGCTTCTTTTTTTAGCTTGATATGGTTTTTTTTTGTCTTTTGGTGCTTTTGTTGGATTCCTTGTTGTTTTTGGTCATTTTAGAAACTAAATTTCACCACACATTCTACACCTAGTGGGACCCACATCATGAGTTGGTACTAATGTTTTTAGTGTATTTTTAGAAAATTCTTGTCCATAGATGAAGAATCAGAAGATTCGCTAAATAGTACAACAGTGGTTTCACGAACACATCAACAGTTTTGCAAGTGAATCAAAAGAATCGCTTGCGCATCGGCGGTTTTGCAATTTTTGTGCATTGGTGGTTTTGTTCACGCATCAGTAGATTTGAAATTCAGCGGTGAATTCATTCTCGGGATTTTCTAACCTTTATCTTTGTAGATCAGTGGATTTGTGATACTTCGACAAAATCGCGATGATGAATTGGGAAATTATTACTATCAGCGGATTTGCGTTGTCGACTAGTGGATTCATGACCAACCTTTAAATCAACGAAATTGCATTGCAATTGGCAGATTTGCACTATCAATAGGTGGATACACTGTCATTTCAAATTGGTGGAATTTCACTGTGGTTCGATGGAAGTGTGCTATGGATCGACGGATTTTCTTTCAGGTAACAATTTTGAATTTTTCTTGCAACATGATTTCACCTTATTTGGTACTAATCTCAACTCCCCTCCTAATCTTCCCCCTAAGCATGTGCACATTCCTAATCTTTAATTAGGGATTTGGGGTCAACTCTTGCCTTAAGGGCAAAGAGCACCCTTGCCCCCTCCATTAAAAGCCTCTTCCTCCTTTCGAAGAGAGCCTACATGGGCTCTCTTACAAAGCCCACTCCCCTTCCTTAATGAGCATTGATGAGCCTTTAAGGCCCATCATCTCATGGCTTCTCATCCATCTATCTCCTTGGATTCAATCCTCACCCTCCATCATCCTTCTCCTCTCCTACACTAGGAAAAAAAGACCATCTTCTATCATCCATTTCATTTTGCACAATCAAGATCACCTTTGCATACACAACTCATCTTTCCTTTTTGGCACAATATCACTCCCATTTTCCTCCCTTTTCCATTGCACACACAAAATAATTTTATCTTGCATCCATATCCCTCATCCTTTTCATGATTCAAAAGCATTTGAGCATTGTTATGTTGTCTGATTTTGAGCACACATCAAAAAACTAATCGAAGAGGCAAGTCTACACTACAAGGAGGCATCATGTAGGTACTTAGAAACTGCTAGACAAAGGTTTTGCTTCTTTTTTTAGATTGATATGGTTTTTTTTTGTCTTTTGGTGCTTTGGTTGGATTCCTTGTTGTTTTTGGTCATTTTAGAAACTAAATTTCACCTCACACATTCTACACCCAGTGGGACCCACATCACGAGTCGGTACTAATGTTTTTAGTGTATTTTTAGAAAATTCTTGTCCATAGGTGAAGAATCGGTAGATTTGCTAAATAGTACAACGGTGGTTTCATGAACACATCAATATTTTTGCAAGTGAATCAGAAGAATCACTTGCGCATCAGCGGTTTTGCAATTTTTGTGCATTGGTGGTTTTGTTCACGCATCAGTAGCGGTGAATTCATTCTCGGGATTTTCTAACCTTTATCTTTGTAGATCAGTGGATTTGTGATACTTCAACAGAATCGCGATGATGAATTGGGAAATTATTACTATCAGCGGATTTGCGTTGTCGACTAGCAGATTCGTGACCAACCTTTAAATCAACGAAATTGCATTGCAATTGGTGGATTTGCACTATCAACAGGCGGATACACTGTCATTTCAAATTGGTGGAATTTCACTGTGGTTCGATGGAAGTGTGCTATGGATCAATGGATTTTCTTTCATGTAACAATTTTGAATTTTTCTTGCAACATGATTTCACCTTATTTGGTACTAATCCGCTAACTTGGCTCGTTTTGTGAGAAAAGACCCACCACAAAGTTGCAAAATCAAAGAACAATGAATAGGGCTAGTTGAACACTTCATTTTGGTGCACTTAAAATGAACAACTTGCATATTTACTTTTGGTGCACTTAAAACGAACAACAAATTGCATATTTATCTTTGGTGCACTTAAAATGAATAGCAACTTTCATATTTATCTTCGGTGTACTTAAAATTAAACAAGGCAACAAGCATCTTCGTTTGGGTGTAAAAAGAACCTCATTTCTTTGGAGCAACATCTCCACTAGTTAGACCATTCAATCTTGCATGGTTAAAATGAAATATTATCCTTTGTGCTTGTGACTAGTTCGCATTGTATACTCTACCCTTGTCTCTTTTGAGCTAGGGATACCCAGAAAGTGTGAGCTATTCCTTTATGCTTTTGTAGATTACATCCTAAAATAGTAATGCATATCCTCTCCCCTTATATGCTCATGCACTTGCTTGGGTGCTCAAGAGAAACGTTTCTTTTTCCTATTTAGCAAGTCTACCCTTGTGAGAAAAAGAGCTTCCTCCAAGGGGTTCGACCTAAAGGAGTATATATTTGAATCGCTATAGAAATCAGTGAGAGTGAAAGTTGTAGTTGTAGGTGTAGATCTGCTCCTTCAATGTAACTCACTAAAAGGACATATGGAACCCAAAACAAGTTACTAAAGACTTAAGTGTCTTGTTGATGATTGGGTTTACATCTAAAGCCATCAAAAAATTACTAAAAGCCTTAAATTAGAAGCTATCTGTTCTATTGGCCTTTTGAGTTAAGTTGGTTTAAGGGATGTAGAATGTACCTTGAAGTTACTCACCATTCATACTTCCTTGGAAGAGACATAAGTCTTTGAATGTTAGAAGCTAAGCGATTGGCTTTTGATTTTCAGAGATGGGATGATTGCTTTCCTCCATCATAGGGCCTCCCTATTTGTCATTCCTCGAGAAGGGGTTATGAGCCCTATGTAGGAACTAAATCCCAGAGTATTAGCCTCATGGTGGTGGGCCCAATTTACCTCAATCTCCTACTTGATTTAAGGTAGAAATTGCTTGATTTATTGATGTTTGTTACAAACCTATAAAAACTTGGCACTATTTTTGGCCTTCTTTGAACATACACAAATGGGTCATGAGTCAAGTTGTCCTTGTCCATTTTGCTTCTTGTGTTTTTCAGTATCCTTTTCAAAATTGTCCAAACACAGTCTTTTTTCCACATCGATGGATTTGTTCTGCCAATCACTGGATTCACGTTGTGAATTGGCAAAATTGTCTACCATCGGCAGATTCATTGTTTGCAATCTTCCAATCAATCAATTTTCCTAATCAATAGATTTGCTTATGTTCTAGCAAATTCTTTATCCCATTGGCAGTTTCGTAGTCCTTACCCTGTTAGTGGATTTGTTCTATATTTTAGTGGTTTTGTTATTTTACCTAATCAATAGATTTTCCCTATGGATCAGTAGATTCATCTTCATCCTAAAACCCAAGAGCTTCAGATTCATACCATCAATTCAGCTGCCTATCCTAGGACCTTCCATGCAAATGAAATATTTTTTTGATCATCCTACATCTAGTTATCATCAACTTTTATCGGTCACCATTTTCCATCCATTCCTTTTTTTAGTCAAGGGTCAACCTAAACACTTAACAAGCATCCAAATCACCACCATCATCTAGACTCATATCACCTAGCTGTGAAACTTCATCCTTTGTCAAAACTTGACATCATCTCCTGGTGTGGCCACATCACCTCAACCTAGAGGCTTGGATTTCTTCGGTATCTTCTCGCTTGAGAAATTTTCCTATCTTAAGTGACATCCAACCCATCGATTTCCAAAAAGGTTCCTCCTACAGTAAAATTTCTAGAACTATCTTCGTCATCCATCATCCGCTTAGTGCTTACTATTACCTATGATCTGAGAAGGATCATCCTCTTATCTTCATCCATTTGCATATGTCCATCCTAACCTGTTTGTAGAAAAAGCGTCAAATGGAGCATCAGCAGTAGCCACAGATTTAGTATCAACCTCCATCTTAGCCGGAGCCATATGTAGACATGGTTGACTTTGATGAGTTTATGAGCCAGTGATTTGACTATTCACCTCGCATAGTGCAGTTTATGGATAGTTAATATAATTTTGAAATGGTGGATCATCTTATGGCTACTCATAGAGATTACATACTTTCCCAACTTATCCTATTAGGTGTTAGACCCCTCGAGGGTTTTAATCCATTGCAATGGGCATTTATTAACCCTGCATATGATTTGTAGCAACCTTCACCTCCACACACATGTCCACCTACACCTCAAGGTCCTGATCAGTGGGTTATACCTAAGTTTGGTGCATCTGTGCTAATCCCTAATCTTGACGCATCCACCTCTATTCCACCTAGGCCCACATCCGCTCGTGGAAACATGGAGGTCCATCACCCTACATCATCTCAGGTTACTATGGCTATGCCATGATGTACTTGACCCATATCTGCTCCACCCCTTATTCACGTTGTGGCTACTAGGAATTATCCAAGCCCCTCTAGCCATGTTGCTCCATCCTCACGGGTATGTACAACCTCTTACACTCACCAAAACACCTAGCCATTGCGAGTAGGAACATTCGTTCCTTTAGGACCCGTAACCATAGCTCCTTATGTTTGACATGACAATGTTACACCTGGGCACACCAATCTCCCTATCACGCATATACCTCCAGGTTATACTAAACCCATGTAGTATGAAATTCCACCTAGGTCACATATAGGAACTCAACCTTGGCCATATCTAAACATGCCAACAACCAAACAACCACCTTAATTAAACACTAAACCCCAACCATAACCCCAATATCAACTACCACCTCAACATCAAACCCAACCTCAACCTTTAGCACAACATCAGTCGCAACTTCCACCCAACCCACCATCGCAACCCCCTCCATAAATCTAGTATCAAAAATTGTACAATTATCAAGGCTCTATGTAGGGATCTCAATCTAATCCACAACAACAATATGGTATGTATGATCTAAATCAGGTGGCACCACCCTACCTATTGTTAACCAAGAATGGGAGGACATGAAGACCACCTTGCAGGACCTTAAATCAGTGAGCATGAAGAAGACATTCAAATTTGAAGAGCTATGCCCTTATCCTTTTGATCAGTCCATATCCATGGTGCCTTTCCCCAAACAATTTGAGATATCAAATTTTGAGAAATTCAAAGCGAAAGGGGACCCTCATGACCATGTGAAAGAGTTTTATATTGCATGTCAAGAATTCATGTACAATGACAATTATCTCCTACAATTATTCATGTGCAGTCTAAGAGGTCAAGCTTTGGAATGGTTCATGCATCTTCCTCAAGGCTCTATCACTTCCTTTTTTGAACTATCTAAAAAAAAAATGCACATTTTTCGTACAACCTAGATAATTAGATCATAATGATCGACTTGTGTAGCATTAGACAAAAAGGTGGTGAAACATTTATAGCATACCTTCGGTGATGGAGAGCCCTTGCTAGTCGATTGTCATGGCCTCTTCTTGAAAAATAATTGGTGCATATCTTTGTACAAAACCTCCATCATGAGATGGACTTCCATCTTTGTGTTCATTGTGCCATGACCTTTGATGAGATAATAGAGAAAGGGTCACCATTGAACAAGCCCTTATTTTAAAGGGATTAATAAAAATTTAAGAAGTAAACAATGAAAAACCCTCCATCAATGACAAATCCAAATATTGGAATCGCATTAAGAATGTTACTAATGATGGAGTGATTGATACCAAACATATCAACGTAGCCACACTAGCAAATGTCAAAAAAGTTGAGAAAGCACCACAAGCTAAAGCTATATCCATCCCACAAGGCTCACCTCACTCTAATAACCAAAATATGGCTAAGATAACCTTCACCCCTCTCGGGGACCCCCTAGATGTCATTTGTAGGAGGTTGATACAAGAAAACATGGTCACATATCCAAATACCCCACCGTTTGATGAGTCACACCCTAAACCTTATTGGTACAAGGAGAACGAGTATTATGATTATCATAGGATCAAGGGTCATGCTACAATTAAATGTATGAGACTTAAGAATTATGTTTAGGATCTCATTAATCATGGAGAAATAACTGTGGATGCCATGCCTAAATCTTTTCCTAATGCTTAGCTTTGAATCTATCAGGATTCTTTTCCCAAACATACCTCTAGTGCTAGTACCTCTAATGCAAATCCAGTTCTCAATAATCAAGTGCAATAGCCTTAAAATTGAGCCAATAATGTTATGTATAACTATGTACCATTTAACTATTATAATATTGTCAACTAAATAACCTTTGATGATAACCAAGTATCAATGATTCATATCCCCGACAAAGACTCTCAATGTGCTAACATAACTAGGCATGGTCGTACTAGCATCGTTGGACCTTCGAATCATCCTCCACTGAGTACACAGTATAATATCTTGGAACACCTTGGTAACACACTGACACATATCTCTATCCTAGAGCTTCTGAAATCATCACCTACTCACAAAGATATTCTTATGTGAGCACTGCAAGAGACTCAAGTTCCAAATGATATTGATCCAAATCAATTTCAAGCACTTGTTGGTCACTTGTCATCCACCTATCACTTATCATTTATCCCACACGATGTACCTACAATCCCTCCTAATCATAATCGTCCCTTGTACATTAAAGTCCTCATTTATAAACGCAAGTTCAAGCAAGTCCTCCTAGATAACAGCTTTGCCTTGAACCTTTGCATATTGAAGTTTATCACATAGGTGAGGTATACCCATGCAAATCTCCAAAGTATGATCATCACAATCAAGGCATATAACAATGAAGAACATGCCTCCATAGGCACTATTTTTTTACCCATTCAAGTCGGCCTAGTTCTGAAACACACCCTTTGTCATGTTATTGATCTAGCTCTCCCCTATAATATTCTCCTTGGCCACCCATGGATCCATACAATGTAGGCCATTCCATCCATGTATCATTAGTGTCTAAAGTTTCCCTATAATTACATTGAAGTCACCATCCATGGTGATCTCCAACCCTTTGAGTATTTTCATGCTCTTGAGGCTTCATTTCCACATCATAATCATTGCCCTGGCATTGACGCTTTGATTCCTAGTGCAATGCCATACTCCTCATCTTTCAATCCTAATTCACTAGCATCATCTTCCACATCACCTCTTAATCTGTTTCAATCCACATTCCCCCAACTTAAGATCAATGACAATGGTTGTGGAGAATATAACATGACCGGTGCACTCAATGTTGCATCTATTCCTATGGATCCACATACTCATGGAAAAGCCATTCCTTTTGGTAAATAAGAGAAGATGAAGGATAAGCTCACCTTGGGTTCTACAACTTTCCAATCTATTGGTGGGTTAGATCAAGAGGTAATCATGGAGGATATCAATCAGTGGATTTATAGAGAAACCCCTAAAGTTGGTGATACTCTCCTAGATTGTTTTTAGGAAAAGTATCCATTTTCCCACAAGCTTACCCAATAGATGAATTGCCAAGGTGAAGGGCATGGAGCAAATGAAAATGACATGTTGAAACCTATTGAGACTCTACAAAGGTCGAAAAGCCTAGGGTTGGGCTATGGTACACCACATGTTGAAACTTCCACTTTCATGTCGATTGTGACTGTTTGAAACGTTGAAATGCATTCCAAAAATGTTGAGGACTTACCATATGAAGATATAAAAGTGGCTTATGATGATATTGACTTGGATATTTCTTCCATCTTCCACACATCTATATTGAACATGGACCTTCACATCACCTATCTTGACCTCATTGATTGGGAGCAACAAGGAAACCCACCATTAGATGTTTTCCATAGTGACTCAACTATTCTAGATTTCTTGGGAGCGCAGGACTGCCCATCGTCAATAAAATATATTTCTAGTTGTGTTAATTAGTTGAATGAAGAAGCCCATTTTTGGGAAGAGGAAATCCTTAGTCCTACACAGATATAAAAATGGAACAAAAGAGATAAAAATAATGATGCATCTTCTAGTGAAAACCTATCAGAGGCACTCAAAGATGAGGTTATCCATCTTCCCCTTATGGACACCTATCAACAAGAAATATCATCTATTCTTATTGAAGAAACCAAAGAGATCAATCTGGGTACTCCTGAGAATCTTAAGATTGTTTATGTTGTAGCTTCCCTATCAGACGAAGAGTATCAAGTCTTTGCTACTCTCCAACAATAGGAATCAATCAACTTTGCATGGTCCTATTCAAACATGTTAGGTTTGGACCCATCTCTCGTGGTACATCATTTGGTCATTGATCCTAGTATCAAACGGGTTAAACAAAAGCTTAGAAAGAAGCATCCTAAGGTGGCACTTCTTATCAAAGTAGAATTAGAAAGGATGCTAACATCCCACTTCATGTGTCCTATTGATTGCACCCCATGGATATCTAATGTGGTTCTATTTTCTAAACCAGTTGGGGGCATCTGAATATGTACTAAGTTCAAATATTTAAACAAAGCATGTCCCAAGGATGACTTCCCACTACCCAACATTGATATGTTGGTAGACTTGACTATAGGACATGAGATGCTTTACCTTATGGATGGATTTTTGAGATATAATCAAATCACTATTTTCATTGAATATCAACACAAGACAATGTTCACCACTCTTTGGGGCACCTTTTATTATCAAGTTATGCCTTTTGGCCTTAAAAATGTAGGTGTGACTTATTAGAGAGCCATGAAGGTAATTTTTCATGACCTTATTCATAAAATACTAGAGGACTATGTGGACGACCTTTTAGGAAAATCTAAAAAAAGACCCGAGTATCCTTTTATCTCAGAGCATATTTTTGAGTGATATGTGCAATACAAACTCAAAATCAACTTGAAGAAATGTGTGTTTGGGGTTATATCAAGAAAGCTCCTAAGGTTCATTGTATCTAGGAGGGGCATTGAAGTTGATCCCACCAAATTTAGAGCCATCCTCAAAATTCCTCCTCCTAAGACACTACGACAGCTAAGAAGCTTACAAGGAAAGTTGCAGTCTATCTAAAGGTTTATTGCACAACTTGTAGACAAGTTCCAGTCATTTACACATCTACTATGCAAAGATGCTACCTTCAAACGAGGATCTCCTTGTCAAATTGGTTTTGAAAATATCAAAGAATATCTAGCACATCCTCCTATCCTGATGCCACCTATGCATGGTAGGCTTCTAATCTATACATCTCAGCAACCCTGGTAGCCCTAGGGGCATTGTTGGCTCAACTTGATGACAACAGTAAAGAGTGGGATATATACTATATCAGTCATACCTTAGTGGTTATGAACTCAACTACTCACCTATGGAAAAGGCATACCTTGCAGTTGTCTTTTGCTCACAAAATTTAAGGCATTATATGCTGGCTCATACTATTCAGCTAGTGGCTAAGATAGACCCATTGAAGTATCTCTTGACAAGGAACACTCTCACTGGTCATATGGCTAAGTGGGTGATGTTACTAACTGAATTTGATATCCAATACAAATATCAAAAAGCTATAAAAGGTCAGGCCGTTGATGTTGATTATCAAGGTGAAGAAAGCTTGCAATATGAACTTAAATAAGTGAATGCAAATCTAAAATATGCAGATTAACCTTTACCCTTAGTGTGAAGAAAGAATGAGAGAGATAGAAGAATCATAGCACATGCAACAACAAATTTACATGGAGAAACCCCAAAGGGAAAAAACTCCACCACAGAAAAAGAGGCAAGTATAATATTGATAATCTAAAATATTACATGTAGCAATAGACTTCTCTTATTAAAATATGTAAAATCTGGCAGCACCCTATTACCTTGCAAACCTACAAAACTGAATGAAGAACTCTAGCTCAAGGCCCCAATTTATAGAGATTTGTGAGTATGAAAACCACCATGGTTTCACCAAACAATAGGAAGCAATACCGCCTAGAAAAATCCATGCTTCCCTCCTTGAAAATGGTCAAAAAAACCAAAACTAACCTCTTATAGATGCTCTTACAACTATCATAAGGCATCTCTCATGCATGGGTGCCTGGTATCCAAGAATAGCATATTCTATTATAGGGAATATGTCATACTTTCATAGAATCTTATGACAACTATCATACATGTCATAGATGCTCTTACAACACCCTATTTTTACCCAATAACCACATTCTAGAAGATTCCAAAGTGGGACGCCTACTTATTTTTTCATTTTCCCAAAGGACAAACAATAACGGTAACATTGCATTTGCATTGTCTCTTTCCCTATTGTTGGTAAAAAAATTTCACCTCTTATGGGTAGATGTACAAAACACTTTAGGAGAATAATTAATTAAATGATTTACAAGGTTGATGGCACCTAAATCCTAACATTCTCCCACTTGACATCATATATTGTAAATTACACCCATAGAGATACAATTACATAGAATCAAGTACAGTGATCAAGGCCCATGGCCTTCCTACACCAAGAGAACGTATTCATGGTTACTGGCTTCGTAAGAGAAACTCCAACATTATCCAAAGTGTCAACTTTTTCAATCAAGACCTATCCACTCTCAATCACTCCTCACACAAAGTGATACTGAACATCAACATGCTTAGTACGAGCATGATACATAGGATTTTTAGCCAAACATATGGCACTCTGATTGTCACATTTGATCCTCATTGTCCTACAATCAAAACCCATACCAATACCAAGTCTCTGTAACCAAAATTCCTCCTTAGAAGCATGTGTAGCAACCATATACTCTGCTTCAATGGTAGATAATGCAATTGTAGGTTGTCTTTTACTCATCCAACTCATTGCACCTCCAAATAAAGTAAACACATAGCCACTAATGGACCTTCAATCACCTGCCTAATCTGCATCAACAAAACCTTGTATGTCCAATGACTTATCAACATTATCAGTACCATGATAAACCAAAAAGTAATTAGAAGTTCCTTACAAATATCTAAACACCCTTTTAACAAAAGTCCAATGTTCTTGACCAGGGTTAGACATAAACCTGCTTAGAACTCCCACTACTTGGGCTATATCTGATCTAGTACAAACCATTGCATACATTAAACTACCAATGGCACTATCATAAGGAACATTAGAAATTTCATCAATATCATCATCCGATTTAGGAAACATGTCTAAAATCAACTTAGTACCAACCTGAAATGGAATATTTACTGGTTTATAGTCATGTATATTAAAACTCTACAAAATAGTGTTAACATACTTACTCTAACTTAACCAAAGCTTTCTATGAACCCGATCCCTAATGATTTCCATTCCAAGAATATATTTAGCAGCCTCTAAATCTTTCATATCAAATGTGCCAAAAATTCAAGTTTTAAATTCCCTAATCATTGCCTTATTGTTACCAATAAACAACATATCATCCACATATAAGACAATAATTAGTATTTGATCATTAATAACTTTAAAATAAACACAGTGATCTTCTTCACTTCTTATAAAATCAAACTTTAATGCAATGGCATCAAACTTCTAGTACCACATCCTAGGTGACTATTTCAAACCATATAGAGATTGTTTTAACCTGTAAATCAAGTGTTATTTTCCTTTCACAACAAAACCATCAAGTTGTTGTATATAAATTTCTTCCTCAAGATCCCCATGCAAGAAAGTTGTTTTAACATCCATTTGTTATATTTCTAGACCATAAGAAGTAGCAATGGACAACATAAATCTAATAGAATTTAACTTAGCAATAGGAGAGAATATTTCACCAAAATCAACTCCCTCTCTCTAGGAGTATCCCTTGGCCACTAATTTGGCCTTGTACTGTTCTAACTTACCCTTTGCATTAAACTTATTTCTATATACCCACTTGCAACCAATGGCCTTCCTTCCTTTGGGAAAGCTAACAAGATCCCAGATGTCACAGCTTTCAAAATACATCATCTCACCCTGCATGGTATGCATCCAAGAATCACTTTCTTTTGAAGAGAGAACCTCCCTGAAAGATCTAGGTTCATCATCAATACTTAACAAGGAAAATTTATAACAAAAATCAAGTGGGCTATACCTATCAACTAGATTTTTTTGTCTTGTGGACCTTCTCAAAGGTGGAGTGAGAGGTTCCTCCCCATGTTCATCCTCATTGTTTTCAACTTCTTCTATTACAATAGATTCTTCAAAACTTTCACTTGAACGCTCTTCTTCTCCATCTTCTTGCCCATCTCTATGTTCTTCCACATGTGCATCTTCCTACTTAGTTTCAAAATGCATTGTCTTTGACTTTTCCTTTGTTTGCTCATCTTCAGAGTTAGCTCTAAATTCCCTGAAGATAACATCTCTAGAAAATATCATCTTTCGTGTTAGTGGATTCCAAAGTTTATAACCTTTAACATTTTCACCATAACCTACAAAGATACGTTTCTGAGATTTGGGATCCAATTTAGACTGCTTCTCTTAAGGCACATGAACAAAAGCCTCACAACCAAAGACCCTTAAATATGAAACTGGAGGCTTTTTACCTGACCACATTTCATAAGGTGTTTTATCAACAAGAGCTTTACAAGGAGATTTGTTAATCAAATAACAAGTAGTACTGACAGCTTCTACCCAAAGACATTTATCTAACTTAGCACTACTTAACATGCTCCTAGCTCTTTCCATTAGTGTATGATTCATTAATTCTGCTACCCCATTTTGTTGGGGCATGTAAGGTGTAGTCTTTTTCCTAACAATTCCTACATGCTTGCAAAACTCATCAAAATCCTTAGAACAATATTCACCTCCATTATCAATTCTCAATACTTTTATCTTATAATCTATTTTCTTTTCAACCAATGCCTTAAATTCCTTAAATTTGGTGAAAAATTCAGATTTTGTATGCATAAAATAAACCCAAGTATATCTTGAGTAATAATCAATGAAAGAAACATAATAATGAGATCTACCCAAAGAATCTATATCCACTAGACCACATACATCCAAATTAAGTAGTTCTAACAATCCATTAGCTTTATTAGTTCCTTTAGGAAATGATGACCAGTTTTGTTTACCAAACACACAAGCCTCGCAAAAATCATTTTTACCAACAGAGTAATTAGAAATACGGTCTACTAGTTTCTTATCAAGTATGGTCCTAAGACCTTTTTCACCAATGTGACCCAATCTATGGTGCCACAACATACATGCATTTTTAGTGCTAGTTACAAAAGAGGAATTACAAAAAGTAGATGCATGTAGCCTAAACAAAGTACCTATCTGAGATCCTTTAGAAACCACCAAAATTCCCCTTACCAACCTACAACCAGACTTTTCAAATGTCACATGTATATTCCAAAATCATTCAACTTGGAAACCGAAATTAAACTCTTTGCAAGCACTGGAATATATAAAACATCATCAAGGATTTTAACCCTCCCATCACTAAAACAGAACTTTACCTTTCCCTTACTGATAATTTTTTGTGAACTATTGTCACCCATGAAAACCTCTTTGCCATCATATTCTTTGTATGTAGAAAACCACTCCTTGTGAGGAGTCATATGGAAGGAAGCACTGAATCAATAAGCCAAGCATCACTACAAACTATGTTATCTGAAATAATCAAAACATCAAAATCACCGTCATCTGAGGACTTTTCTGTAGAGGAATCTATTTTCTTTTTCTTATTTCTAAATTCCTTCTTCACATGTCCCCCTTTACCATAGTTCCAACACTATACTCTTCTCTTTCTAGGGGTCTTAGATCATCCTTTAGACTTATCCTTCTTCTTATCCCCTTTAGGCCCTTTCTCCTTGGACCTTCCTCGCACATGCAAGGGATCTTGGGAGCCACCATGCATGGTCTTTCTCCTCATCTCTTTTGAAAGAAGAATGGGAATAATAGTGTCCATCTTAGGTTCTACACCACCACTAGTTATAGCAACAATTAAATTTTCCCAAGATTCTGAGAAAGAGTAAATCAATAAAATGCATTTATCCTCATCTTTTACTTCAACATCTATAAATACAAGCTAACTTTTAATCAATTTAAAAACATTCAAATGTTCAACAATAGAATCACCATCCTTCATCTTTAATGAATATAAACGTCTTATGAGATACAACTTGTTAGACAAACTCTTAGTTTGGTAGATTTTACCTATCTTCCTCCAAAGCTTGTATGTTGTGTCTTCTGAAGAGACATTCAGGAGGACAAAGTCTATGAGACACAACAAAATGGTCCCTCGATCCTTCTTGTCTAACTTCTTCCAATCTTCATCTGACAAGGTTGAAGTAGATGGCTTCGTAACCATTGATCTCTCTCCTCAAGGAGATCTTCCACATCTCATAACTAGTTCCATTGAACTTCTATATATCTTGACAAGAGGTGGAGGACTTGGTATGAAATCCTTCATAAATATACAAAACTCACAACACAAAAGCTCTCACTGCAACAAAAAACCTTCAACACTTAAAAGGAAAGCATCCCTTCCTTAACAGAATTGTTAGCTCTGATACCAAATGTTGATTATCAAGGTGAAGAAAGCTTGCAATATGAACTTAAATAAGTGAATGCAAATCTGAAATATGTAGATTAACCTTTAGCCTTAGTGTGAAGAAAGAATGAGAGAGAGATAGAAGAATCATAATACATGCAACAACAGATTTACGTGGAGAAACTTCGAAGGGAAAAATCTCCACCATAGAAAGAGAGGAAAGTATATTACTGATAATCTAAAATATTACATGTAGCAATAGACTTCTCTTATCAAACTTTGTAAAATTTAGCAGCACCCTATTACCCTACAAACCTACAAAACTAAATGAAGAACTCTAGCTCAAGGCCCCAATTAATAGAGATTTGTGAGAATGGAAACCACCATGGTTTCACAAAATAACAGGTAGCAATACCACCTAGAAAAACCCATGCCTCCCTCCTTGAAAATGGTTAAAAATACCAAAAATAACCTCTTACAGATGCTCTTACAATTGTCATAAGGCATCTCTCATGCATGGGTGTTTGGGGTCCAAGAATAGTATATTATATCATAGGGAATCTATCATTTTGTCATAGCATCTTATGACAACTGTCATACATGTCATAGATGCTCTTAAAACACCCTATTTTGACCCAAAAATCACATTCTAGAAGATTCCAAAGTGGGACGCCTATGTTGGTAGTTGGTCAGCACTCCCCTCAGGATTCGTGACATGGACTAACCGCCTCCCATGGATTCGTTAACTCTAGCGATTGTATCGAACATTAATAGGTCAATCTTTTGATGCAATGGCAATTGTGGGTCCAACAATTGGTATCAGATCCAAAGGTACCGGGTTTGAATCCCCTTGGGTAATGTTGAGGAGGAGATTGTTGGCAATTGGTCAGCTCTCCCCTCTGGATTTGTTACATGGACTAACCGCCTGCCATGGATCTATTAACTCTGGTGGTTGTATTGGGCATTAACAAGTTGATCTTTTGGTGCAAAGACAATTGTGGGGCCAACAACCTAGCTATTTTTTCCTTTTCCCAAAGGATAAATGATAACGATAACATTGCATTTACATTGTCTCTTTCACTACCGATGGTCAAATGGTTTCACCTCTTATGGGTAAATGTACAAAACACTTTAGGAGAATAATTAGTTAAAGAATTTACAAGGTTGATGACACCTAAATCCTAACAATTGTCGATCAACGAGCAGAGGCTCCTTTGATGGATGCATATCCACTAACTAAAGATTTCCATGATGAGTATGTCTTCAACATTGATGAGCCTACCACCTGGACAATGTTTTTTTATGGTTCACACACAAACCATGGATCAAGAGTTGGCATACTTTTTATTACACCTCAAGGAGATCTTATCCCTAAGGCATTCAAGATTGCATTTCTATGTACCAACAACATAGTGGAGTATAAAGCTCTTATTGTCAAGATGAAAATGGCTATAGAATGGGGCATTGAATGCCTAAAGATCTATGGATATTTATTTTTAGTCATTAATCAAGTTAATGACAAGTTCCAAACAAAGGACGAGAAGTTATTGCCCTACAAAAACTTGGTAGGTGAGTTGAAATGTTGCTTTTAGTTCAATCAAATGGATCAAGTACCTAGAATACAAAACAGAGCTGTAGACACTATGGCCACTATTGGTTCTCTCATTAATATGCCTCAACATCTCCCACCGTATGAATTCTTAGTTAAATAGTTACTCTTTCCCATGTATGATTTGGTCGAAAACAA
Source organism: Sequoia sempervirens (assembly GCA_007258455.2). Taxonomy (NCBI): domain Eukaryota; kingdom Viridiplantae; phylum Streptophyta; class Pinopsida; order Cupressales; family Cupressaceae; genus Sequoia; species Sequoia sempervirens. The sequence continues at coordinate 71,539 of VDFB02011698.1, forward strand.
GATGGTGTGTCAAATCATTGCTCCTGATTCTTTGTGGTATTCTAATATTTATACCTATCTTAATCATCATACCCTTCTCAAGAATCTCTCTCGAAACCAACACCAATCATTCATCGATCATGCACTATGCTTCACTATCCAAGAGAATACTCTTTATCATTGTAGCCATGATGGTACTCTTTTATGATGTCTAAATGTTATGGAAGTCGAATGTACATTACAGGAAGTTCATGAAGGGACATGTGGCACACATACTAGTAGGATGGTATTAGCAAAGAAAATCCTCAGAGCGGGATATTATTGGCCAACTATGGAACATGAAACATGTCAATATGTCAGGAAGTGTCACCCTTGTCAGTAGAACACAGACCTGATACACACACCAACACAAGATATCCAACTGATTACTTCACCATGGGGCCTAGACCTGGTCGACAAGATCTATCCACCCTCCTTCAGTGGGCATAAATTCATTATCACTGCCACTAAATAATTCACAAAGTGGGTTGAGGCCATCCCACTCTCTCTCACCACTAGTGTTTAGATATCAAAGTTCATTCTATATCATATCATCTGTAGATATGGTATTCCATCTTCTATCATTACTGATAATGGTATGCCATTCAAGAATCAATATGTTCATGATCTTTGTGAGCAGTTCCACATCACACATCATTTTTTCACTCCATATTCCCCCCAGGTAATGGTCAAGTTGAGGCAACCAATAAAACCCTTCTAAAGGTCCTAAACAAGGTTGTCAATGATATTGGTTGTGACTGGCATCTCCACATTTGCCCTACCCTATGGGCCTACTACACTAGCATTCGTACCCCTACTGGAGCCACACCATTTTCCCTTGTTTATGGTAATGGGGCGTTCTTTCCGATCAAGGTGGAACTCTCGTCTCTGAGAATATCCCTAAAACATCTCATCAATGATGAAGAGTATCAGGTTGTGTGTCTTGCATAGTTAGATCTTCTAGATGAACGACATCAACAAGCTCTTAACCATCTCTAGATCTACCAAAACTAAATGAAGAAAAGATAAAACAAAAGGCTCAGGCCTAATCAATTTCAAGTAAGTGATCTTGTTCTAAGAGATAATCATAAGTGTTAGCAAGATTGTGAAAAGAAGGAAAATTTGAACTGAACTAGATCAGACTGTATGTAATAACTGCTAAGTATGGGTTGGAAGCTTATCAATTATACATGCTAGAAGGAAAACCCTTGAGTGATCCCCTGAATGTCTCATATCTCAAGCAGTTTTATCCATGACCTTCTTGGGTACACCCTACCTATTCAAAAAAACATTAAAAAAAATACTCTAAGGCTAAAAATAGAATAAAAATCCTGCAAAAATAAAGAGTAAAATCATTTTTCCAATGGTGAAAACCATTTCTCTAAGTCTTTTGGTGTCTTGGACATTTACATGTGGTTAAAACTTGCTTGTAGGTACTATGTGTAAGGGCATAATTGTTTTCGTATAAGTTTATTTTTCCTTGCGATCATTTGTCCATCCCCATAGTCATATCTATCTATCTTAATCAAGCATTCACCCATCCAGTTTTTAGTTGGGTTGAGGCTGAGCATTAGCTATGTTGGTTTACACTCCCACATCCTTAGCTTTATAAACTTAATCATATCATCTCCCATAGCTCCATTAAACATCGAAAATAATTCACTCCTATTTCTATCGCTACCAAGAAATACATTGATTGCCTTGATCTCGCGTCAAAGTAGGTGTATGTAGGATGCCTATAGATGAAGTAAGTCTATAGTGCACAGGTGAACCATCTCGCATCCCTAGTCCACCCCATTTTCATGTCCTTTTCTATCACTATCGATAAGTACATCTACATCTTGATCCCATTGAAAATAGTGTATCTAGGCAGCATATAGATGAAGGAAATCTATAGCGCACAGATGTCCCATACCCCCTAGGAGGTACCCATCCTTGGTCCCTCTGTCCATCGCTATCCTAGTGTAACTTATATCTTGTACAACATTTCCTATCTTGTGTATCCTAATCATGTTTCATCCTTAGGTTCATTTGTATATAGCTCCACTTAGGTCTTTTCTTTCGTATAGCTAGCTAAGCTATCGAGATTGTGTCTCTATCTAGCTAGTTCTTTGACAAATCCAATCATGTCATCAAGGTTCTAGGTGTTTCCTATTTCCTTTGTCATAGGTGTCCTATTTTAGCATCCATCATCAACCTTAGGGATGTCTCCTTCCCATATTAGGTCATATCTATCCCATCCATCATCCTATTTATGGCAAAGATACTGGAAATGTTTGGTATTTGTTTTCAATGCTTTTGGTCATTTATTTATCTTTAATCCAGATCCCTTTGTTTCCTCTCTATGGTTGCCTTGATCCTTTATATCTTGGTGTGTTATATAGGGTAAGCCTAGGGACATGATCTTGTTGGTCTTTGCATGCTATCTATGGTTTTCCATCACCATTCCCATTGAAGTCCTCTAGACTTTGTGTTATGCTAGAATAACCTATTTTGTTTGTTGTGATTGTGATTGTGAGTGTTCCTCATGGTTCCCACTGAAGCCCATTGGACTTTGTGAGATGGTGGAATAATATTTTTCTTTGGGTCAGTCCTATGCATTTGATATCATTTCCATCTTGGTTCTCTATAACCTTGATGCCTAGTGTCCTATGCTATAGTAAATAAAGTGCTCAATAACGGTGTTCAAATAATTCATTACATCCTATTCCATCCACATTGCCTACCATAACAATTATCTACCCTCCCCTGGTTCTACTATGTGGAATGTGCACATGTTTAGTCAGTTGAGTCTTTCCTCTATCCTGGTGGTGTTATTTGTAGTTATATTATGAGCGTGGTGTTTTATCCCACTTCATTTTCAAATCTGTTAGTTTAGGCATCTATCAATTCATCTATTCATAGCATATCATACTAGTAAGTTTACACATACAATGCATTCCATAATATACATCTCATCTCATTTCATAAACATCATATGCATCATAACATCCATCACACTATCACGATCACATCACATCTATAGTTATCACATCACATCTTGCATCATAATCATTAGTCTCATATATACACATAATCACACCATCCATATATCATAACATTCATACATAAATATATACACATCGACATCCATTGCATATCCTACATCACCATTATCGGTCCCACACATCCATACATACATCATCATAACATACATCCATACAAATAAGTATATATAGCATCACGTCCTACATCCACGAAGGGTTAGTCACATATCATATAATCATCCATCAAAGTCATATAACATAAATTGGACATGCGCCATAACATCCATATATGCATCTGTAATAGTCGTCTCCATCCATATATGCATATATCGAATAAGGTCATACAAAAATGATGATGTACAATCAATGTCATATAAATGTATATAATAATGAATCATGTAGAGAATCATATGTACATGTAATCTGCCAAAACTACATGTATACATCATGCTCATAGTATATGCATAAATAATAAAATCTAGTAGCTATGCACTGCTCCCCCCTCCCGACTATGTGGGAGAGTCTGGTATATCCATTTGTCTCTGACCCTCCCCCAATCCCATTGAATGTCCTGACTGTACCAAACGTGTAGGGGAGGGTGATGGTATCATGCTCCCTATACCAGGCTATGAGCCTGCTCTTTGTGTAGATCTTGATCTATGGGATCATGTCGCCTGTGATCATGACCGATGTGTGGACCCTAATCTGTGTGATCCTATCCCTTGTGATATGCTCCCTGATGGCCTGTATGGCCTCTCTCTCTCTATTGGGATCTAGAAGTATCTGGTGTTGCCACAATAATGGGTTACACTTTCTGGGACATCTTGATTTTTTCTTGAAATCACATATGTTTGGAAAATATAATGATTTAAGATTTTAAATATTCCATTTAAATGATTTTAACTAAATAGGGTTTGATCAAACCACCTTAAATGAAACTGTGTTGGATAGAACCCCATTAGTTTTAAACCATGCCTATAATGGAGTCTCCTCTACACCTATCAAAATGTTGATAAAAAACTACTTTTGATTTATATTTTGGGCGATCAAATGAATACATTTAAAATTTATGTTTTGTAAGTATGTATCCCTTATTATAAGCTTCCCAAAAAGTATAATTTTAAATATATTTAATTTGATTATTATACTTATTTTTTATTTCTTGTGAATGTAGGTTTTTTAATGAATATCAAGTTCTTTGTTTCACACATACGAAAAAAATAGGAAATTAGAGAAAAAATTCTAAAAAATACATGTGCTCTAGGTATTGATGTCCTTATTCCAACAAAAAAAGAATAAGTTAATTAAAATACATACAAAAAATGTTATGAGGGCCAAAGTGCACCTCTATTCAAATTATAATTACTCTTACTTGTCAAATTAATTTAAAAAATATATGTAATAAAAAATTATGAAAAAATATCCATGCACTAGATATTGGTGTCACACATCTGTATTTTAAAAATTATAAGTGTATCCTTTGTATAAAAAAAATTATGCGGTCCAAAGTAAACATTACTTTTTAAAAATGTTGTTTAGTAGAAAAAATAAGTTATTAGAAATTACATAAAAGGATTCACAATTTACTTTTTAATTTTTTTAAAATATAATTAGAATCTACACACAAAATATCACAAATCACTAGTTTGATTCATCTTCAAATTTTTAATGGTTTAAAAGTTATAGGTGTAAGAAAGTGAAGACCTGGTGAAAAATGTTGATTTTAATGTCAAGTTTGGCCAAAAAGTGTAACCCATTATTGTGAGGTCACTAAGCAGTATGTAGTGTGTGGCCTTTGTTGTTGCTTGAGATAGGACACATGATAGCTCAGTTGTGTTCACAGCCTGTGTGATCGCCCGTGCCTGATCTCACTCTGTCTAAGCAAGATCCCTCTCTCTCCACAATTTGGTGACTTCCATCAAGAGCCTTTGTCTCTCTTGTGTTAGCCCACCCTGGGCTAGTCTCAATTGATCCCTCTCTGATGCCATGGTGGAAAGTGCTACCACCACCCCATTGTGAATTGTCTGATCAACCCCTTTGCTTGTGGTTGTGGCCTTTGTGACCTCTGTCATGTCTACCTCACCAAAGGGTAACTGGTTGATCCATGCCTGGAGGCTATCCCTCTGCTATCTCATACTGTCCCTCTTCTATGTGAGGGAGTCCCTCTCCTGTATCGGGTTGTCCCTCTCTACCTATAAAGCATCTTGCTCTCCACATGCAGTGTCCCTCTCTTGGAGGGTTGTATCTCTCTCCAGCACCACGGTGTCTTTGTCCACTTGAGTGGCATCTCTCAGAGCCCTCACTTTGTCCCTCTCTATAATGGCCATGGCTAACTCCTATTGTAGCCTATCCCTATCTACCATAACATGTGCAAGTATCAGTTCTGGTGGTGTTGTTGCTGCTGATGAGCTCTCCTCTGCCTCCCTCCTTTTCCTTTGTCGAGGCTTCACCTCCGGTCCTTGCCCTATAGATGGATCTATGTCCATCACCTCTATCTATTGCTCATCCCTTATGGTAGGGAGTCCTAGAGCTCCTCCCCCTCCCTGTGCCTATGTCGATACTAGTGTTGGTGTAGATGCCCATGTCGATACTTGTCCTTATCTACAGCCTCTATGGCCATGACCTCCCCCTGTTGCTTCTGCCTCTCTAGCCTATTGCACTGTAGGCCCTATCCTCTGTGATCTATGCTGCTCAAACCACTCTGAGAATCTATCAAGGACTCCTGGGTCATCCACTCCTCGATCGGATCCCATCAAGATCACTCCAAGTCTCTCCAATCACTAATACAAGTAGCTCTAACCACTGGAGGCCCAAACTATAGCCTCTCCCTGCTGACCCTCGAGAGCCACTCGGGCCCTGAGGGGATGTCCTATGCAAATTGAACTATTTGAGAACTTGGACTAGCTGATATCTCTCGATAATGTGGCTCTTGTGCTCGATAAAGTATGCCTCATGGACATATAGTTGATCCACTACCCCCACTTTCTCCATCATGGCATCTCCCTGTATGACCTCCATGTGATGTCTAGAATATCAATGGTGTCAATCTTCATCCTTTGGGCATCTAAGGATAGTCCCTGGTAGCTCAATATGCCTCATCAATAGTATACAACAGGCTCCTCCTCATCTACATTATCTAACCATGTCCCAACTAGTTGTGTGATCGCTATATGCTCCCATGCCCACACTTATAGCAACGTCACACAATCAATGCTCTAACCTCTCTTGTATATGATCATATGGAGCACTCTGTAAAGCTCTGCCAACACCATCATGCCCGAGGCATTTCTCCTCCATCTCTGTAGCATGTCATCCATGATCCACACTAGTGATAGAGAGCAACATCACCCCATGTCTGGCAGCAATAAACCACTAATCACTACACATAAGAATGAAGCCATCCCAGGCACCTTCACGAAGGCGTCATCCACTATCAACTGCCCAACATGTAGGGCTACATATGTCCTCTTGAATAGAGTCTGTAATGCATGTGTTGCAGGCATGTCTTTGTTCATAACTCTTGGCCCCCTAATAGGTAGTCATAGGATCCTCCATATGTCCTCTAAGGTCACTATCATCTCCCTTGTCGGGAGCTGAAAGGTGGACATCTCAGAATTCCATCACTCTGCTAATGTTGTCAGCATGGTTGAGTGAATCCATAATGTTAGCATCTACACCAAATAGATCAGCGCCACTACGTCTAGGAAATCCAACTCCTACTGCCTAAACTACACTAGGAAACCCATCGTCACTGATCTTCACTCCCAGCTCTGCAAAGCCTCCACTCGCCACTACATCTAACCAAATCACTCTGTCAGTCCAAATTCTTCTAAGTTAATCTATTCATTTCCTTCCATTTTGTCTAAATCTTTATTTTCCCTAAATTCTTCTAAGTGTTTTGGCGATTTTTCCCTTCCACATGGCATTTCTACCCTTTTACCTACTAACGACTCTGCCTGTTCACAGGTCGGATCTGCCAATCTAATCCTTGGAATTTCCACCAATCCTCTGTTTTCCTACATCAACGATTTCGACGAAACCGTCGATTTTTCTTATTAGCATTTCTACCAAACCTTTCTCCTCCTACATCAACAGTTTTGTTGAAACCATCGATTTATCTTTCTCCTATGGACCAACAAATTCGTTGAATCCATCGGTTGAGACTAGTTAGCGATCCCACTAATCTTTCCCAACGTATCCACCGATTTCTCAATGAATCCACCAGTGTCTTTTACCCACCCGCGGTTTTGACAAAATCGCTAATCCCCATCAATTGGCGAAGACACACCTACCAATTTCTTGTATCTGACGTTTTGAGTGCACATATCCACCGATGTAATGGAAAATTCGGCGATTCGTAGATGAATACGCCTAACACGAATTGGCGAATTTTTTCTTTTCTACCCTAATCCTAAAACATGAAAAATTTGTGCAAAAATCCATAAAAGTCAAGGTTTGGTGGTATGGATTGCTCATGTTGGTGCCTGTCCACGTCAGGCCATCCTAACCACATTTGATCAGTGAAGGGGAAGCACTCGCTCAGCCATTTTTTCTCACATATCTCTCACGCAGTGGGCTCCATTCTCTCAAAAGGTGTGTGTACAAATGAGGACACATGGGCCCCCCATTTTTCTTATATAGCCCCACCTAGCCATCTTCTTTTCTTTCGTTCTCACACTCACGATGTCAATTTTCCTCCATTCTTCTTCCCACAAGCTTAGTTTCTTGTCCTCTATCCAAATTTCTATTTCATTTTCTTCTATCAAGGGGTTGCCCGGGCCTCCTTTTTCCCAGTCGCCCTATCAAAGAGCATCACCTACCCTATCAGTTGCTTTCTTCTTTCCCTCGCATTGGGGCATCTTCTATCTAGTTTTTTATCCAGTTGTTTATGTTTTATTTTTCTTCAAAATAACATTATTTTAATGCTACTTTGAAGAGGGGCAAAATGTAGACACCTAAAATTGTGCATTAGTTTTATCTCAATTTTAGTCATCTTCCCAGGTCATATTAATTAAATAATTAATATTATTTGATTAATTCCCCTTGTCATCCCCTTTCTCAATAGCTAAATTAACTTAATTGTTTTTTCTATTTCTAAGGTCATTTCCTCTCTTAAATTAAATAAATAATATTTATTTATTTAAATCTAAGTCAATCCTCTTTTCCACTAAGTAAATAGATTTAACTTAATTAAACCTATTTATTGTCTCACCTTTTCTCTCTCCTAATGCCCCATCCCCATCTTTTGCCACTTGTCTCTAATCCTTTATCTAATCTTAACTCCCCTCCTAATCTTCCCCTTAAGCATGTGCACATTCTTAATATTTGATTGGGGATTTGGGGTCAAATCTTGCCTTAAGGGCAAAGAGTACCCTTTTCCCCTCCATTAAATGCTTCTTCCTCCTTTGGAAGAGAGCCCAATCCCCTTCCTTAATGAGTATTGATGAGCCTTTAAGGCCCATCATCTCATGGCTACTTATCCATCCATCTCCTTTGATTCAATCCTCACCTTCCATCATCCTTCTCTTAGTCTTTTATCATCCACTTCATTTTGCACAATCAAGATCACCTTTCAATACACAACTCATCTTTCTTTTTCGACACAAGATCACTCCCATTTTCATCCCTTTTCCATTGCACTCATACCATAATTGTATCTCTCATCCTTTTCATGGTTAGAAGCATTTGAACACCATTATGCTATTCGATTTTGAGCACACATCAAGAAACTAATCGAAAAGGAAAGTCTACACAATAATGATGCATCATGCAGGTACTTGAAAATCGCTCGACAAAGGTTTTGCTTCCCTTTTTAGCTTGATTTGGTTGTTTGTTGTCTTCTGGTGTTTTGGTTAGATTCCTTCTTATTTTTTTATCATTTTAGACACTAAATTTCACCTCACATAGCACACTGTTGCAATAGGACTTTATTTCTCATGTAGTCATGCTCTTCTATAAATATTCTAGCCATCTTTATAGATTACCAGTGTTGCAAAATATTAGTCACATCATTTGATCCAATTAGGAAACATTTTAATAAAAAAACATTTGAAGGTTTGTAGGGAGTAAACATATTTTTTAGCAATAGAAGAAGCATCCCTTTATCCTTACGGCAGTATTTATTTATAAGATTTATTTCTTCATTTCTATCCAATCCATGAAGACATGCTATTACTTTTTTATAATAATAGTATAACCTACCGAACAACCTAATTTTATATGATTATATAATTTATTTAAGAGTTAAGATAGCCACAAACCAACTATTCATAACCTAATACACACTATGGGATTAGGAGCATAGCCAATTCATTTAATCTCATTAACACCAATATAACATCTCGAATGTCTTCTACTTGTGCCCCTTGCTTCAAATTATTCTTTCTAATTGTATGTTTATGTTGCATTCATTCCTTCTATTATCACAATGAATAAATCCCACAAATTTATATTCTAATATATTTAAAATATTAATTGATGTTTTACATTAATAAGAATTATAATAATTTTATTCGTGTTCATTCTAGTTACAAATAATAAAAATATATTTCAAGTAATGTATCAATTATTTGAACCATTTTATTTATAATATTTATAAATACAAATATATGATCAAACAAGTAACAATGATTTAGTTATTATTTAATAGTACCAACTCTTATTTATCTACATGTCACTAATATTATTCTATTATTATTTATTAAGTTTACATAAATTAAAAATTAAACATATTTAATATTAATATAATTTATTACAAAATTATTTAATATTTTAATAAATATTTAATTATATTGTTTTTTAATTATTTATTTTAAAAAATGGAATCCATCATTTAAAAAATATTTATAATTAAAAAATTGTCAATCTATATTATTATATAAAATGTAAATTTAAGGACAATTACATAATTTTTATTTTTAAATTTCTATTTAAAAATTGAATTTTAGACCATTATTTTTTAATTTCATGTCATCCTAACTGACATTGCATGAAAAGAAATGCTTTTTTTTAACATTTCTCCCACTGGACTTCATAAAAAAATAATTATTACCACTGTACTACAATTAACTCCAGACTTTCCACTTGCAAATAAAATAATTTTACCTCCAAATCTTATAAAAGTGACAATAATATCCACACTTTCCACCTACAAATAAAATAATATTACCTCAAAATGCTTTGTAAAAGTGGTAATAACGCCTCCACTAGCATTCTCTTCTCTCCTCTCACAGCCAAACCTCTCTCCACTTCCACTTTTGCTTCTCCTGCGAAGGAGTAAACGATATGAGCGCGAGAGAGATTGAAGCGACTCGTTCCTTTGAGCCATCTGCAATGTTCTGTGAAGACACCTACACATGCAACTTCACCCTCTCCAATCTCTACCGAACTAGCAGGAGTGCCTGTCTTTAAAGAAGAAACAGCATTTATGACAAAACAGAGCATAATGGCACTTCCTTCGGGGCAATGCAATTCCAGTTCGGAGTGAATATCCTTGTTAGAGAAGGAGTCAACGACAAACAGATTCGAAGACAGCCCGAGTTTGAAGGAGTCTACAACTGAGGACGCATCAGGGACCGCCCCCGCACATACTATTATCTCATCTGGCCATGTCTGTAAATTTCTTCCACAACATTCAGTCAGCCAATGCACGATTAAATGAAGATAATTAAAATATTTTATTCCTACAAACTATTATATTACCTGTATCTGTATCGTTCCAATGCAACTTCCAATAGCTGATGCCTTGTTTGCTATTACTTGCACCCTCTTAAGTTTTCCCATGCGCTCCAAACTTTCCATGCCCGGCATCTCCCAGCAGGTACTTAGACTCAATATTTCCAATCTTGTGCAATGTTTTAAACCTTCAATTTTCTCAATTCTGTCCCAACCTTCTACTATAAGTATTCTGAGAGAAGTTAATCTTGAAAAGCTCGGAAGCTTGACAAACTTTGGACACTCACATATAAACAGCGAATCAAGGTTTACTGGCAGTGCTTGGATCTCCGTTAAATGATTATTAGAATAAAGCTCTAGACCCTTAAGGCAGGGATAACGGTTTTCAGAAATTGAAATCCTGCACACTTCTGTGCGCTTTAGAAACACACTTTTCAGGTTGCTCAATGCAGAAGATGAAGACGCCGCATCAAAATCTACCTGGCTGATTGGGCAATGGGATATTAGTAAATGCTCTAAGAGATTATGACACCCGACGGAGAACGGTAAACATTTCGCCTTTCGACAACCACTAATTTGAAGACTAGTCAGGGAGGACAAATTTTCAAGAGAGGGCGGCAAGGATTCCAGGTTGTCACAATCCCTAATTCCTAGATGAGTCAAGGAGGCCAAATTTCCGAGAGAGGCCGGCAAGGATTTCAGGTTGTCACATCCAACAATGTGAAGTGCAGTCAAGGAAGACAAATTTCCAAGAGAAGTCGGCAAACTTATCGACAACTTAGACCCTATCGCGATTGTTTGCAGCCTGCTTAGTTGACCGATTTCAATTGGTAGCTCCCTTAACCTATGAAGACCCAATAAATTGAGCTGTCTCAAGGGCGCCTGACTTGTGATGTGACGAGGCAACTCTTCCACATGACGGCAAAAAGAAAGGCTCAAAAACTTAAGCTTTGTAATGTTTTGAAAAGCATCTGGCATTAATATGAGCTTTGTACATCGCATTAAATCGAGATATTGCAGGAGCTTCAAGTTTTTAAAAGAAACTGGTAACCTCTCCAACTTTTGGCACCCGTCCAAATTTAGATACCGCAGATTTGTCAAATCACCGAAACTGTTGGGTAGTGATGATAGCATTTCACAGTCCCCTAATTCAAGATGCTCCAACGATTCCAGATGGCAAAATTCTTCTGGCAGACTCTTAACATTATTCGCCGATTTCATTACTATCTTTTTCAACTGTTTGAGACAACCTATTGAGTGTGGAAGTCTTTGGAATTTGCGGCAACCTTCAATAACCAACTCTCTTAACTGCAAGGGAGCCTGCAGCACATGATTTCCAACAAGTCAAACGTAAAACATACTGCAATTATTAAATAAATTAAAATCTAGATTTAATAGAGCAGAAATGGGACACTACTTACGTCGCTCTCAGCCTTCCACAGCTCTTCTAAGTGATATGACCTCTCTTCGTGGAGATGTAAAACCCTCAAATTTTCCCACCGTGCCGGAAGATTTCTATGCCCAATATCGGAGCAGCAAAGCCAGATCAGCTGTCTTGATATTTTACCTATTACTTGATAAAAATAATCTCCTTTAATCACCAAAAACTTTAGTCCAACCAAATAGGGAGCGGGCAACAAAATTTCTCCACTTATATTACGTTCCAGTTCCTCCTCCTCCTTCTCCTCCTGAGAGCAACAACCAGGAAACTCAACAAACTCATTAATTAATCCACCTCTTTCCTACATTACTCGAAATGCCTTGAGTGCTCAATATAATATGAAATATGTAGAAAAACTCATACAAAAATTTCAAATTAGTAGAAGTGGATAGAGAAACAGAATACACGGACAAACATACTCCATATGACACCAGCCATTCTTTTCTAGTTGGGGCAGCCTTAATTCCTCGAATTCCATTTCTTTTCTGAAAAGGAAAATTAAAATATTATAAAATCAGGAAAAATTCATTGGCTGTTCAAACCCATACAGAATAAAGAGGTAAGTTGTTAAGTCCATTCGATTGGATAAAGGGATTCGATTGCATAAAGGGCCAGCGAGACCGTCTTTTTAAACACTTGTTTAACATGTAAGATCAATTTAATCATCCTAGACACAAACATTCGGGTACAAAGTATGTTTTCCTTTCTATTGTTTGCTCAGAAAATAAAAGAAAGTATTAGCCTTACCTCTGTTTGTTGGCCAAAATTAATAATCTGTTGGGGCAACCAAAGTCGGTAGGGCGATTGCTGATTTGCAATTTCCCTTCCAAGATCTCTTAAGTGATCGTGCATTCTGATACAATTGCGATAATTAAGCTCAACCAAACACTTATTTAAAAGTCTTTCCCAAGTATGCAAACCACTCATCTCTAATCCATCCCAAACTTCAATGGCAAAACTGTTCTCTTCTCCAATAAAGAAACAAGCAGTATCAAGGAATGCCTCTTTCTCTTCATTGTCAAGAGCATCATAACTTAATCTGAGTTTCTCTTTGATATTTTCAGGCAATATTCTTGAGATCTTATGAAACAGAGACCTCCAAGATTCTTTGGAAGAATTTCCATATAGCTGTGCTCCAAATACCTTTAGGGACAGGGGCAATCCATCGCAAACCTCTACGAACTTTTCAACCAGCTCTTGAAATTCATCTAAGGGAGAGGGTTGTAGAAAAGCATGCCAACAAAAAAGTTGCTTGGCATTAGGTGGATCCATTGCTCTCATTTTATATATGGAAGATATACCCCAAGATGTAAAAACTTGGCGTTCCCGTGTTGTAACAATGATGAGACTGCCCTTTCCAAGACTATCTTTTACAGGTAATAGAGCATCCAATTGGTCGGCATCATCCACATCATCCATTACAATTAGCACCCTAAAAGATCTCAAAAAATGGCTTGCAAGAAGTGCCTTCCCTTGCTCTATGTTGTCAACTGTTTCATTCACACCAAGGCCTTTGAGGAGTTCAGTCTGTTTTTTCTGCAACACCCCTTTGGCTTCTCTAATATCAAAAATAAAACTTGATCTCTCCATGGATGAGGAGTATTTATTATATAATTCTTTGGCAAGGGTGGTCTTGCCAGAACCACCCATGCCCCAAATACCCACAATTTGTACACCCTGATCACCCTGGACAAGTTGGAGTTCATTCTCAAAATCTTGTACTGTTTCGTTGAGACCTACTGGATGCTTTGCAACTATTAGTGGCACATTGCTTATTTCTTTCAGTACAATATTCACAATATTCTTCATCAGCGTACTCTCATCACTGAAAAGTAAAACATTGAAAAATCAAACTACTAACAGCCCTTTATGCCAAAGTTAAGTTACATATATATTAAAAAGAACAAATATTTGTTAAGATGGGCAGGCCGAATGTGTGGTACTTACGCTTCATTTTTGACAATTTCACCCGTGTAAAATGAGGCTGTGTGGAGTGCATTTTTCCACTCCTGAAGCTTTTCTCGGCTAAATCTGCGTTTCTTTTCATGCGTATCAAAGGCACCAACGTACATTCCTTTCCTTTTAGCTACATATCTGAGATCATCAGTAGGATCTACATAGTAGAAAACGGGAACAATTTTGGCACCACTCTTAAGCATATATGACAGCTCTGCCAAACACCAAGGTGATTCCGCATAGCTCTTTGAAAAAATTGCTATATGAAGGGTAGCACCGCGGATTACTGCTTCTAATGTTGTAGGAAAGAAATCGCCATATTCCAACTCTGAATCTAAAAATGCTGTCACCTTCAAGTCGCAAAGGACTTTATAGATCTTGCTGGCTAAGGTTTTTTTGACATCCGGTCCACGATGATTTATGAACACATCGTAAGACGGCTTTTGGTTGAGTGATGAGGATGCACCCGAAGTAGATGCAGGTGGTGCCATTTCAGCAAAAGGCTCATTCTGTGGGATACAGCCACTGGTACAAGCGTTTTCAGGCTTCCTACCTCTTCGAGCAGAAGACTTAGAACTAGATGCCATGGGATTAGACTTAATTGAACACAGAAAAGCAATGAGAAAATATGAATAAAAACAGGCTGCGAGAAGGCTCGGTTTTTGAGCGAGGGCAAGAGCTGAGTATAAGCAAGGGAAGAGGAAGCAGGGGATGAAAATAAGAAACGTGAAATCCGGTGATAAGTGGAGCTATTTCATCAAGGAAAGCGTGTGGAATAGAGCGTGATAAGAACGCGGAATTGTGAAGGAAAGCATGTGGACGACGGCTTGACCTTTTCGTACAAGGAACGAATGTAGAGGATACGAGTCGGCGATGATAAGAGAGGACATTTATAAAAGTGAAGGGTGGAATGGAGACTGTGAACATCAAGAATAATGGTGTATATCATAGTCAACAGAGACAATTAAAATAGGTTTAGATCATAGTGATAAATAAATTAAAGCAGTCTAAAAAATAGAGTGGAGAGTGTACATCATAGATAATATAAACAATTAGATTTTTACTAATTTTTTTTAATGTATCAAATAAAAAATTTATAAAATATAATTAGTCGAGAGGTTATATTTTGAAGGCTTTCTCATCGGAATTAATTATTCTTATGCTTGAGAAAATACTTGGTGAAAAAAATTTCGAGCAGTTAGAAACATTTCTCATGTGGCGTATGAAAATAAAATTTGACTTGCATTTAATGCACTTAATATTTTCTTTCAAAAGACTACAAAAGTCTTGTCGTGAGATCCCCAAAAAAGATTGGATTTCATTAGCCCTAAAGCTCCAATATTTTAAGATCCACATTTTATTTTTTTAATAGATTGAAGCAGCGACTACAGGGAGATCAAGATTGTCGAGTCTCATTTAATTTTTTTGTTTGTTGTGGTAAGGTTTCATAATTTTTCTTCCAAGCTCTCTCCATTTCTTCTCATCGGCATCGATGACAACATGATGCAATTTGTATATAATATTGAGGTAAGTCACTTGCCATAGTTTTACTGAGTGGTTTCCTCGACTTATGCCTAAAAATATTTTTTGTTTCACATTTAATAGTTTCACCAACTGTCAATCTCTAACTCATTTAAAAAAAAAAATCTACCTAGTAGGGCTTTGTAAATTTTTTGAACAAACTCTGCCCATTTTTCATCATCGACATCAGTGACAGTATTACACAATTTGTGTAGAATCTTCAGGTAAGTAATTTGCCACGATTTCATTGTTTTCCTACAAACTCTACACATTTGTTTCTCATCAAATCATTGATAGCACAGAACAATTTATGAAAAATCATTAAGTCACTTTCCATGGTTTTTGTGAGTGTTTTTTTAAGATCCACCATAAATGTTCTTTATCATGTTGTGGTCTAACAATTTTAAGTAAACATGGCCACTTAATGGGGGATCCTGTTTGGTTTGGTTTTGAGCGGTGCTAGGGCTTGAAAAGCTATGGTCAAGGTTTGTACAGGGTTTTTAGAAGTGTGGTAAGGTTTTATTATTGTTTTGAAATGTGAATGTTGTAGAATGTCATTTTGTAGTTAGCAGTTATTTTTTGATTTAGAATTTTTTTATTTATCCCTAAAAATTTTTAAGCATTTTTAAGAAGAATTTGTTCATAATAGGCTCCTAACATGGTTTAATACTCTCTTTCTTTTCCAAAGCAACAGCTTCTTCTTTGCCTAATCTATGTACAAATAATTGAAATAATCTATCTAATCACATTTTTCCTTTTGTATCGATGTAAAGCAAAGTAGTACACATCTGCTCTTATGTGGGAGATGGTGGCATGGATCTAAGATTTGACAGGGAAGCCTCTACTCTCCACCTTCCCATCATAATGATATCAGAAAACACTAAAACAGTTGTGATAAATCGTATGGCCATGAAGGAGTTCCTCCCATCAGAGTTGTAGGTTATGGGTTTGATGAATAATTTTATTTGCTCAGGCAGGACGTGACTATACTGAGGATGGTAGAGGTGTTTTATATCTATGTGGGAAATGATGTTGAGGTGCGTCGGTTGTTGGAGAGTCTGTACAAGGGCATGGCCATTTCTTCTCTCCAAGTGCTAATGGATTTGGAGGAGATAATTGAGTGTTACAGAAGAAAATGGAGGGCAAGATTAGTTGAGTCTTTTTACGAACAATTTTATAAGGCCTTGGTGTACAATAAATTATAAATACTTTTATTTTTATGTTCATGTTTGTTTAAACTACCTCATTGATGTATGGCTTGTACAATGGTTCTTGAAATTCTAACAATTAATGTATAACAAAAAAAGAGAAAAAATACATAGTTACATGTTGAAAAACAATGGTATGCACATTTACATTTTTATAGAATTTCTAGCGATAACATTATTTAAATTATTTTTTGTATGATGATACTGAAAATGGGATGGTTTAAATTATGTTGATTGTTGCAAACTTGCAATTGTTTCTCATTAATTATTATTATTCAATCCATTGTAAGTGGCTTGTAGGTTTTCTTTTATCTACCATTTAGTATGGACTTCATTTTTTCTTATTGCAAATCTATCTCTTTCGAAAAACAATGGCTATATGAATATGCTACACAAGTGGTGTAAAAAATTCCTTTTGCTTTCCATTCAGTTTAAATTTGATTTTTGTTGTTGTTTACTGGCTATTGTACCATTGTCCTACATTGCAGCAAGAATACACTTATATTTGTATTTTTTATATTCCACTTTATTTGAGTTGTATGTTTAGTGACATTTCATTGAACAAAATTTTCATAGTTGCTCATGTATTACAAATAGTTAGAGGGAAAGTCCATTGCCTTGTTGAATTTGTTTCAAATGATGTGTTCAAAAGATGATGTTCAATCAAAAGTGTCTACTGAGAGAAAAAAAAAAAAAAAGAGATTTAAATGATGGTGGACTGTCATTAGGCTGCAGTGAGTTCTTTTTCATGTCTTCTAAAATCTATTTGATTTTATTTTTTTGAAACATCCATATCCTTTAAATAATTATAATTTTGAGTAATATTGGGAACCAATAAGATTTAAATCTTATATTTCAATCCAATAAATATCTCTTACAACCAATCTTTCCAAACCATACAAAACATGTATATCCCAAACTTGAAAACAAGTTTATCCCAATAAACATGTAGAATAGTTTGTGTCTCTCCACAAATTTCATGAAGGACAACATTCTAATCATTTTATAGGCTCTAAGAGAGTGAACCAGTTAACAAACCATTTCTAATGTGCCTTTTAAAAAAACCTTGTTAGGCATGGTAGGAACAAAGTATCAATAGATTTATGAAACATATATATTCAAGAAGCCAAATAAGTTTCTCCACATTGACAATGAGCTCCATAGGTTTATTTCCAAAGGGACCAATTTCCAAAACGCATGTATGCTTTTTTTTTTTACTATCTTTTGAGTTTTAGCCAACAAAAAATAATCTAAATAGAAACGACAACAATTTTGAATATTTGTCTAAATTTTGGAAAACGAGTAAACTGATTTGCCATGCCTTTTGAAATGTTTTTTTAAGCATCCTTATACTAAAATTTTAGTAGCCAAGATAGATAAATAAAATTTAAAATATAAGAATATTCTTCCATTTTTTTATATTCTTTGGAATTTAACCATTAGAAATCATATATCTAATCAAATGTTTTTATAGTGGGTATCCTGTGCAATGTATTAAGGATCCAATATCCATTAGAAGTAAGAGCCACCCCTTGATTAGTTGATCCTCAAGATTCTTAGGATGCAAGGAACTGAATTATATTATCAACATACACAACTTCCAAGGCCCTTACAATCATATCAAAGAAAAATCTCTAAGAAGTTTCTCTGATTGCCTAAAATACACATTTTTAAAAAGTTGGACAAGAAGAATATTATTTTTACAGAAGATTTCTCTAACAATTTTTTCTCTTATTCGTTCTATATATAAGAGAGATCATTTCTTGCTAGGTTTTTCTCCCTCGAGTAGGAGGGTTTTCCCAAGGTATCTTGTTGTGTTCTTTGTCTGATGTGTTGCATTTTTTTTCTTATTTCATTTTTTATCCTAAAATCTAACATGGTATCAGAGTAGGTTTAGGGAAGATTAGATCAATTGGTCATCTGACATTATCAAAATTTAATGGTTATAAAGACCAAATTTTGACAGAGTGATGAGATTCAATTTTGGAAGTATATATCTGCATATTTTTTTAGTATTGGAGAGAATCTCCATAAAAGTCAAACAAAGATCTGAATAATAAATAGTCGGTGCGCCATAATTGGAATCATGAATATCTTAAACATAGTATTTTGGAGATCATAGTGTGTCAAGTCTAGAAGAGCGTTGATAGTTTCAGAGACTGGAAGCATTGTTTGGGATATCCATTGGTAAGGAAATCAAGCATCATTTACCATAGCCTCAAACCATCATCACACGAAGAGATATTTTTCAAGCTACAAATCATGGCATCATCACTTGCCATCATGAGGAGGGGTCACATCACTTATCCGAGAGTTTTTGAGGTTATCATGTGTTCACGTGATTTGGCTCGAGCTCTCGAATCAGCTTAATTTTTTAGTGTTGCGAGTGAATTCAGACTCCCTAGCATTAGCAAATGGTGAACTAGCCAATTTGTATCAAGATTAGATGTATGATGTTGCCAGAGATCTAAAACTCTTTCATGTGGAGTACGAGCAACATGGTAGAGACTTACTCTCAATTATGAATGATGATCCTGACTTGTTCCGATGGACGGTGTGAGATGGGTGATGGTAATCACAATCTATCATCTGTCTATGATTGTGTGGTGAAGTTGTGCACAAGATGCATGAGTTCTTATTGGAGGTGTTGTTTCAAATATGGTAAAAAGAGTTGTGTATGCATTTTTTGGCTTGGTGTTGTGTTCAATGGTTTTGCAAGATTGGAGTCATGTTTTAAAGAATGGAGCTGTGATGATTGTTGAGTGTATACTGTCATTTGGTGATGGTTGTGTGTGAGTAATTCATTGGAGGGAAAGTTATGGAAATCAAATTTTGAAAGGCATCACTAATTGGATATTTGTAATAAAGAGATACTTGTATTTTTTAATGTTTTTACTTTTAATAATGACAATGAATTTTATGTAGTTGATAATAATTCATGCAATTGGGAATAGTGAATCATGTATGCTACTAGCATTGGTATTTCTCTGAACTATTATTAATCTCTCTAAATGCTTCCAGGACAGATCAAGGAGCATAAGGATGATGAGAGATTGCATAAGGAATTCAAGGGAGGAAGAGCTTGATGCACCCTGCCAGGAAAGACTGAGTTGGTAGCACATAACTTCATTGGAGACATCTCTTGAAGAGTAAGAACCTATATAGATTTTCATTGCGATCAAGAGGAGGAAATAGCATTCAGAGGGAGTCTGAAAAACCAATAGAGGCAACCTTAGATGAGGAGGTCAGGAGGTTGATGCAAGTAATTAGAGTTTTAGAGGGAGTCACATCATCATGAAGATTTGTGTAGTGTATATTTCTCTAAGACGGAGAAATATGAGGTGAAAACCCTTGTAGTGTATATTTCTCTAAGACAGAGAAATATGAGGTGAAAGCCCTTATAGTGTATAATTCTTTGACATAGAGAAATATGAGGTGAAAGCCCTTGTAGTGTATATTTCTCTGAGATGGAGAAATATGAGGTGAAAGCCCTTGTAGTGTATATTTCTCTGAGACAGAGAAATATGAGGTGTGATCCTTTATTCATCTCTGAGACAAAGATGAGACGACATGCTAAGAGACTCCATGATGACATCACATTGAGAGACTCTATGATGGTCCCTTATACTTGTGTTTCTTTCCACACATGGGAGTAGCCATGGTGGATGTCATGTTGAGAGACTCCATGACAACATCACATTAAGAGACTCCATGATGGACACTTGAACTTATGTTTCTTTTCCACACATGGGAGTAGTCATGGTGGACGTCATGTTGAGAGACACCATGATGACATCATGTTGAGAGACTATGTGATGAACTCTTTTCCAAAAATGGGTGTAGCCATTGTGGGTGTCATGTTGAGAGACTCCATGACATGGATATCTGTAAAAATACCTCCCTAGCTAAGAGGGAGTGTTAGTGTTTGTAGCATCGGGAGATATTTTCTCCTAATTAAAATCAAATAAATGTTTTTCAAGGTAGGTTAGCCTTGAGTTAAAAATGATATTTTACTTTCTATGCTTCTCTAAGAGGCTGACCTAGATAAGAAAGTTGCCTAGACTTGTATATAGGAAAAGTGAAGATCATTCATTTCATCATCAATTATTCTTATTCCAATTCGCACCTTCAAGAAGAAGTTATCATTTCAATAGCAAATCACCATCTTTAGAAGTAGATAAAATTGCAAGAAGTTTTATATTCAGTTGTATCAAGAAGAGATTCTCATCATTTATTGTATCAAGTTCTCCCATGAGAAGGGTCTGATTGTAAAGCGGATTTCTGCTCTTATTAGTTCTATATATAAGAGATCATTTCTTGTTGGGTTTTTCTCCGTCAAGTAGAAGGGTTTTCCCAGGGAAACTTGTTGTGTTCTTTGTCTCATGTGTTTCATTTTTTTTCTTATTTCATTTCTAATCCTAAAATCTAACAAGGGGAAAATAAAAACTTGAATGGAATTGTTTTAAAAATTCTTGCTAAACAATATTTTCTCAACTTAGGAGAATCAATAAAACAAATTTATGTGATGACCTTAATTTTGGTTTGTTGGATGATTGCTTGAAGGGCCAATTGATGTTCTTGGGCTTTATGTTCTTCTTCAATTAAAAGTGGATTCACTCTGATATAATTAATGAAGTTTCTTTTGTTATCCCAGGTTGTAGTACTTTTAAGCTAAGAATTATGTCTAATTGTTTAGCTTGTTTCCAATCATCTAATTCTAGTTGAATTAGTAGAAAAGCATTGTTATGTGGAAGAACCATGTTTTCTCATCTCATAAAATGAATCATCTCTCAAGCAATATTCCCTAGTAGAGTCAAATTTTGTTGATGACTCTAATGGGACATAATCTGCAATGAATAATCAACACAATACTAGAGACTTTGGGCTACAATTCAATAATTTATACCAGTATCCCCATTAGAGTCACAATTTTTTTGGTGCTCTTTCCAGCTAATTACCAAAGTTTCTCTATTAAGTAGCCAATTTTCAATCTACAAGAACTTAGGTCAGTGGCCAACTTAGCAAGATTTTGATCAAGGATAAGGTTTTAACCAAAATATTCTACACTTTAGGCTTTGTTAGACCTAGGTGGGTGTACCTTTACCAATACTCATATGATCCTAATCTCCCTTCAATTGAGTATTGTGACATATATGTTCTCAGTCATATGAAAAAATAAAATGGACTTATGATTCTACTAGGATTTGGCTATATCCCTTGACCTTATAGCATTAAGAGATGTGAGAACACATAATTATATCCTAAGCTATGGAAATTGAAATAAACAAAAAACTAAAATAACTTGGAAGGGGAATTTTATTTGGATAAAACAAGAGAGGAAGTTGCAAGACACAAAACTATGATTCATGCCTATACATTGGGTGAATGGAGTCAAGAAAGTATCAAAAATATCATGACAATTACAATATTTCAACCAAAAACATATATGTCCTTAATTAATGCCTTACAATAATTAAGCCTGAATGTTGAGTTACAAGCTATACTTGCTAATCCATCATCTAATGCATAAAATCTTTGTGTTCTAGTTCAAGAAAATTTAATCCTTTACTATAAAGGAACCAAGAAATGAACACACATAAGCAACACATTGCTTAGAGAAAATAAAAAATCATTAATCATTGATTTCATAAGATTTTTGATACATATGGAGACAACTTGTAAATCATCATCTTTTGATTTCAAGATGTTATGATACTTATAATTGCTTCAATCATTCAATTATAATCAAGAATACACATACTGAACTAAAAAAGAATAGAAACTTCTCATAGTATTGTTTATACTATCAAACACTTGCTACACTTTTTTTTTAATCTCATGGAACCTCTAAATAAGGCCTTGAAATCCATTTTATAATAATAAGGGAGCAACAAGCTTCATGCCTTTTACAAAAAGTAGCGGCAATAGACAATCGCCTTTCTCACTAAAATACTAGCAACCTTTTGAGTTGTTGATAGAAGATAAACATTCCCTTTTCATTCTCTACAAGTGGTAGTTGAGATTGATATCCTTGAAGTTTTGTTTCTCACATAAGTCCACTTATCAAGCCAAAAAATATGATAGACCTGTAAACTTATTAAAGACACCATGACAAATAACAACTTGTTGCTTTTCAAAAAATATGTATTAAAGGCTTAAATATTTGACTTGAACGCCACAAACTTCTTTTAATATGAGAATAACTGACATTAAGATAAGATTAGATTTAATATTTACTATTAAAATTTATATTAAAAGAATAAAATTTACAAAAATTCAAAAACAAAGGAGGGAACCAAGCGCTACTTCCTAGTTCAAAATTTGAAACTGGACCTAATGCTACAAAACATGGTGAAACTTGATTATTGGAGTTCTTTTCCTTCATCCTTGAATCTTTGAATGTCCTGGAGATGTTGTTGATAGTATTCAATGTTAATTTTAATTTTGGCAGTCTCCATCCTTATTAGTCCCACCTCTATTGTTGATAGTGCATCTAGACACAAACTCCATTTTTGCATAATAATAGTTACATCCATATGGCAATTTGCTAATACTGAATCTAGAATACTTTAAAATTCTAACCTCCATTCTAATTTGAGCCTCAAATTATTGTATTTAGTAAACATAGGAGGCATATAGCAATTCACAAGGCTATAGAATTCTACAATTTTTTCTTGATGTTCTTGGTATAACTTTGATGAATGAAAAACATATGAGCAAGAACCTAAAATATTTCTCTCAACTGAATAATCAGATCATGCATAAAATGAGGCAATGGCCTCTCAAAGGTCAATTCTGTAGCACTGATTTGTGCAAGACAGAGAGCAGACCAAATATCTCTGCAACTTCAAATGTTCTTGATAAAGACCCAATAATTCCTTATGCTCATCCAACACATTATCTATATGCTCCAAGATAATATTAAGCTTCGACCCTAAAAGAGTCTATATGATTTCAATCCTATTCTTTGCTTCTACTCTACTAACTTCTTTATGCAATTGGTTTACCTTCTCTTTCAATCTTGCATTTTCAACGTTCACCATTGCAAGATCATTCCTAAGCCCTAACACTTCTTTTGATAGTCCTCAGGGAGCAAGTAGATACTAAGCAGCATATAACTTAATATTTCTTTTAATTGCTTTCTTTTCTCTTTCAAATTCTTGTTTTCTTCTTCAACCCTAATTAACACCTTTTGTGCCAACTTGGCTACATTAATTGTCAAACCAGTAGCTTCAGTTACATAAGTATCTAAGGCTCTCTTGAGAAGGAGTTTCCCATACAATTTATCTTGTTGTTGTATCATTGAGGGCTTCTGGGTGGCTAGGTATGGGGACCATATTGCTAGGATATCTAGCTTGTCATCAAATGCAGCTCGCCAAAGCATAAAATTTTGGCTTGGTCAAGATCTAGGGCATCAAGATTAATGTGTTGCCTTCTCCTAAGCCTATCAAATGCAATGGTTGAAGAAAGATCCCAACCTTTAAGGAGTAAATCTCCACTTCTTTTTACAATATCCCACCCCTCTTCTGGAGTTATGGTCATTAGTTGCTTTTCTGCCCTTTCTAGTACTTCATCCTTCAATCTCAACCTTTGAGTCTCATTTAAACTTTCTGATTCAAGTGCTTTTTCCATCAAAATCTCACTGGCAATGGTTTTCAATAAAAATTTCTTAAATTCTCTAGTCTTGACAAAATTTTCATCACTCATAAATTCATCACATGCAACCAACCTTACATCATTAGTGATGTCACCTCCCAACCTATAAGAATCCATGGCTCTCTCAGGAGGAGCCTCTTCTATCTGCACCCCACCCCTTGTATCAAATCTATGAGGTGGCATTGGTTGTTTAACCTGAGTATAAAACCCTTAATTTTCTTGAAATGGCATGTCTCTATTTGCTAGGAGAAAAATATGTAGAGGTGTCACTGTCCTAGGGTTTTCTAGAATGCTTAGATATTGTGAACTTGATGAGGAAGGGGCTTCCATTGGCCTGTTTGATGATGAAGCAATATAGGCCCTAGGATGTGGTGTGGTTAGCTGAGGATGGGATTGTGGAACCTCAGATGCTGGAGAAAGGGGTGGTTCATGGCTAGATGGGTGTGGTGATTGAATTGGACTCAGTGATGGAGATGCTACTCCAATTGGGGATCCAATGGAGGATGGAGGAGATGGTGATTTAGGAACCTCTTGAATTGGGGGAAGCTTAGACCTAGTGGACTGTAATCTTGACTTAGACTGTTCATGAGGCAAAGGTTGACCCACATCAAAGTATGCACTGAAAATGGTTCTCATCTTAACTTCTAGTATCAAAATAGCTTCCCAAGTAGGAGTATATGTATTGTAATTATTTTTCTTTATATGAGCTCGTAATACTGTATTTTATACCATCTCTCTTTCATTTTCAAAACTTCTTGATAATCCCTGACATTTCTAATCAAGTCTTCTTCTTCACTCCATTCATGATTTGGACATTTTCCTTTGAGAAGTCCCCTTATAAAACATTCAAAATCATAAAATCTATGCTTGACCAAAGGGAGTTTGTAATTGATTAAGCCTGTTATCAAGGATATCAAATCCCCTTCTGTTGTAGAAATGATATTGTCTTGATATGCAAACTTGTGAAGGAAAGAATGATCCTTTCTTATGTGCCCCTCCCAAGATGTCCTTTTCAACTTCATACAATTGGTAAATGACCTCAAGGAAAGCTACTCTATCAGGTACATTAATTGGAAGTTTCCTTGGGGCTATAGGACTGCCAAAAATCCTAATGATAGTATGATCTTTGAAATAAAACTAGGACCCCCAATTGTGTTCTATGCTTATCTTTGGTTCAAAATGCTTTGGCCTTAAAAAATTATTTACATTTTCACTCAAACCCCATTGAATACTTCCTCTTGACAAACCAAGCAATTTTCTAACAAAATGATTTTCAAACATAATATAAGAAGATTTTTTACAATGCATATCCCACAAATATTTCCACTCTTGGACAAGAACATATTCTCCTTCTGCTTGTGGATTAACCCTAAGGTCTTGATGCCACACTTTAAGACCATTACATAGCAAAATATGCATAAGTATTGAGTAGTACTTGAAGTGAGTAGCAAGGCTCTTCTTAACATGGACTAGTGTCTTATGTATGTTGTCAGCCAACACACTTGCAAAGTCAAAAGCTCTTTGATAATCTCTTCTCTGAACCTCCATGTAGATTATCAACATACAATTAGGAGTGAATGGCTCTGCATCTACTCCAAAAATCTAACATAGAGCATAGTAGGTATCCTTGAAATACCCTGCAAATAGATCAATGTTGTATGGAGGCTGGTCCCTTGGGGTTAAAGCCTTTTTATCTTTGGATAAATGTCCCAGCTTGAAATATAGGATTCTTCTTCTGAATAAGTTGTGAATTCTTTGGCCAATTGGGCTTCATCCAACAGTCTTTTTGTTCATTTATTCAACATGAAGACATTTTCAATGGTCTTCTTACTTATTACAACCCAATCACCTCCATCATGTGCTTGAATTTGTCTGGTTCCATCACTATACCTATCAACAATGGCTCTTATGAGGTCAATGTTTACAAATACATTAGGAACAACTAATCTCCCCAAATTGAAATCCCATATGTTTCTAATTGGGATATCATTCTTCTTCTTCTTGTAGCATCTTCTCCACAAGTCGAACCCACATGGTTCAATTATAGGGTCTTTGCAGTTGGCATGAACATCAATGAAGAAATCCTCCAGCCTGCTCCCAACCTTTGACCTCTTTTGTGTTTCTATAGATCCCAAGAGTTGAGAAATAATCTCTTCACTAAATTTCCTCTTTGATTGGGAGGAAGAAGACTGCCATTGTTGTGAGCACTAGGGTTTAGAAAAGAACTGCTTGCTATGAATTAACTGCCTAAATTGAACCTCTGTGAATTCTTTAATATACTTAATTATAGCAACAATACTCAAGAATTCACCAATTAAGGCAACATAAGCACAATTCCAATATTGAGGTCGATAGAAACAAAACCTAGATGAATGAATACAAACCCTAATTGCAATTATCTCAGTCGGTTGATTGTAAAAATTGGATAAATGATTAGATAGATGAATTCACAAGTTTATATAATGTTGACAATACTCAAAATTCATATTCAACGGTGCAATTTAGGCATAAATGCAAGCAAACATACTCGGCTGAATGGCAGGAACTAGCTGTTAGTCTTTAAATTTGAACGTTAACATCTAAATGCTTTTTTTTAATTTAGTCAACCAATATAATTAAAACATGTTTCATCATTACCCTTGGGCTGAAAATTTACGACCAACCAACCATTTGGCGGAGCTGTGAAGTTAGCCTAGCGAGCACCTTTTCTTAGTTCCAACACCGTTGATCTTTCCAGATGTGATTGCAAGTTACATTAAAGGATAGCCTTTCATCCGTAGGGTCCACCAATTCCATTGTTTCAAAGAGGTTGACATGGCACCACACTATTAGTCTAGGTTGGATGATGGGGCCGCATCGGTTGGGTGGAGTTCTAGAGTTAGGTTGGTGAGCATGTTTAGCCAATACTGCAACTCCATGAGGATATTGACCATTGATTTGGAGGAAGATGGAGGAGAATTAGATCACCGCTTATACTTTGACCTTTCAAAAGGGCCCTGTCACCGTCTATGACTTAAAACACTTCAGTCGGTGGTTGTAACTGGAAGACTCGGTAAATACTAAATATTAAAGCTTCGTGTTGAATTAGTGGCAATTGGGAAAGACTGAAAAACCTAACACATGGGTCCAGTCATCACAACATTTTAATAGGCGTAAGTGATAACTTAAGTGACCGGTTACAGGGCATAGGCGGTCAATGACAAATTAGAAGATGTGCCCTAGAAACACTTGGAAAACTTAAAACCTAGCACTTAGGGTTTAGGATTTTAGGAAAAATAGAGACGATCAACAAATATAAACCCTAGAACACATGAAAATCAGACTTTTAGGTCAAAATTGAAGACCTCTAACACTAGGCTAGGGTTTTGACTTGACATGATAGTTTTAATGATTCCTTAAGTATTTCAATTTCTTTTGAAATTAATATTTGAAACTCTTATGAAAATTTTAGATGTCAACATTTCATTGATACCCTTATCATAATTTTCCCTTTTCACTAGGGCACAAAAACAAGAATTTTTGCCTTCAAATTTCTAGTAATCCAGTAGTAATAATTCAATCTTCTCTAGTCAGTTTCAAATCAATTTCCCATTTGAATTATTATAAGTAACACATAGACAAGCCAGATTCCAAAACTTAGTTTGCAGAACTTCACTCAAACAAACCCTACTCTTTCCCTAAATTCTCAAAGTAATCAACATTGGTCAAATTCACTCGAAATTTTTGCTTCATCAATTTACAATTTCACAGTACACACACACAACTAGGGCATAACATGAATTTTACACAGGTCAAATACCCTTGAAATTCTATGAATTTAAATTTGAATGTTTGTTTGAGTTCCCACGAGTTCCTAGGGCATGACCTTGTAAAACCAAGAAAACCCTAACTTCAACTTAAGCCCTTGTAACTTCATTATCAACATGAGTCTGTTTCCTATCTCAAGAAATTAAATTTGATGGCTCTAAAGTTGTATTTCTCATATTTTCACATGAATTCAAGACAATTTTTTTGAAGGAATGGTGACTTATTTGACAAACTATTGAATTTTTGAATCAAATCGAACTCCAATTTGAGCCCTAAGATAAATTAAACAAGAATCATCTTCTTCGATAGTTTTTTCCTTCATCAAAGTTACAAGTTATTGAACTAAGAGAATCGCTGAAACAAATTTAA
Source organism: Sequoia sempervirens (assembly GCA_007258455.2). Lineage (NCBI taxonomy): Eukaryota > Viridiplantae > Streptophyta > Pinopsida > Cupressales > Cupressaceae > Sequoia > Sequoia sempervirens. The sequence continues at coordinate 100,215 of VDFB02011698.1, forward strand.
ACTTGGTTTTCTTCCTTTCAGCAATAATTTGGGTTTACAAACCAGGGCTCACATTGACAAAACTTTCGAGACAAGGATTTTCAATGAGACAAAAAATTTGCGAAGTAAGTTAATTTTAGAGGAAGCCAAATGCATAGAAGGAATACAAATGATAAGGGTGTGAAATTTCTTTGGAAAAACAAATAGATTTGAAAACAAGTGAATTTACCGAAAGATTTGATAGGAAATACAATTTTTGAAACACGAAAAATAGAATTTATATTTAATAAAAAAAAATTAAATCAAGAATTTGTGACATTAAAGTACAATAATTCAAAAATTGGGAAACAATTTTCGGATATAAAGCAACCAAATCTTTAAAAAAACTCTTGCAACCTCTATGACTCAATGAAGCTCACCATTGCACTGAAGATCTCCATGCATGTCAAACACAAGAATCTTTCCTTGTAAACACTTTGACTATGTAGCACAATAAGTTTATTGTATTCTGTGTTAAAATTTCTCTAGTTTTTAAAATTCATTTAACTATATTAATTGAGTTATAACGGAGAAAAGCATATTCTTATGAATCTCTATAAAATTCATCACCAAAGAAACCCTAAGCCTTCAAGCACTTCATGAAAGCTGCCTAGAATTGCTTGCGGAAGAATAAAATAAGTGGGTGATGTGACAACTCGACTTGGTACTTGGAAGCGCGTGGCACACTCCTAACATTGTTGCCATCACCTCTGATCACGGGGAAGAAACGCCAAAATGTACAGAAAGCAAGTGGAAGAAACGCCAAAATGTACATAAAGCAAGTGGAAGACAGCGGTATCACATGGAAGAAACGCCAAAATGTACAGAAAGCATGCGGAAGACAGCAGTATCACATGGAAGGAACGCCGAATTGTAGACAAAGCATGTGGAAGAAACGCAGAACCGTCCAGTAAAGCAAGTGGAAGACGGAATCCTAAGTACCTAGAGTGAGTGGAAGAAACATGTCACATTCAGAGAACTTTATCTCTATACATAGCATGATAAAAGTACTTTGTCTCAATATTATAATAAATTTCTATCTAGTATTAAGAAGTGATCATAGCTGTCATGGTTGTTGTAATATTATAAACTAGCAATGGCACCTTGTGCAATGGGTACGCCAAAGAGGTGTGGAATGTGAATTAGGGAAAAAAATAGTTTTTTTTTTCGCACATATTTGTGTAAAAAATGAGATCATTTGATAGATCATTTTAAAAATGATTTTAATATTAGTATTATTATTTTTTTAATTTTTTTATTATAGAATAATATTTTCATTGTAGTAAACATACTATATTAATTATGCTAATTTATACTTAATTATGTAGGGTAAAGGATGTAGAAATTTAAAACCTAAAATATACATTATTAATTATGTTGTAATTTTAAAACCTAAATTGGCTCATTATTAAGATCTTTTCCCTAATTTCCATTTTATTTTAAAACCTAAATGTGCTCATTATTAGGATCTTGGGTGTAATTTTCATTTAAATAAACATACTCTAAAACCCTTGTTGAAACTTTAATTTTGTAACTTTGACTCTCCACATTTAATAAGGGCCAAAATATTCTTCAAGCAAAATTATGCAAGTTATAGAAAATAATGTTTGTGAGGATTAACATATAAGTATAATACAATATATAATATAATATATTATATAATGTTTAATATAAAAAAATATGTTATTATTATAATATAATGTATTCTAGAATAAAAAGTAGAATATATATATATATATATATATATATATATATATATATATATATATATATATACTTAACAATTATAACTATATATTATATTTATATTTTTTTTTATGTATATTACACTATATTATTCATATATTATTTGTTATATTTATATTTATATTATATCTTATATTATACATTATCTAAATAATATAGTATATATTAATATATAAACTATTTATATATTATTCATTTTATTTATATTTATATTATACATTATATTGTATAAGTTATAAATAATAGTATATGATATATTATGTTATTTATTATTTATATTTATATAATATAATATTACAAAATATAATACTTATTACAATTATATTTGATTCAACTTATGAATTGATACTAAATATTATTTACATTTTATTAAATATTTATATTTATATAACATGATATATTATATAATATTATGTATAATATAACTATAAATATAATAAATAATATATAAATATTAATGTATAATAAATAAGTTATAAATAATATTATATAACATATTTTAGGTTATTGATTATTGATTATATTATACATTATATTATATAAGTTATAAATAATATTATATAATATATATTATATTATTTATTATTATTTTTTTTAATAGTATAATATGTAATAAAATATTATAAAATCTAATACTTATTATATAATTATATTTGATTCAACTTACTAATTAATACTAAGTATTATTTAAATTTTATTAATTTATTATATTATATATAGTATATTATATAATATTATTTATAAATTATTTAATATGATATGTATAATAAATATAAGTATAATAAATAATATATAAATATTTTATATGTATTAATATAAATTATATCATTAGGGCGGGGGCCCTAGCTCGGTACCGGAGGGCGTGTCGCACCAGCGCCGCCGGTCACGTTAAAAAGTTTACCAGGCGCACTGCAGTTTATAGGGGGTCGTGCTACCTCATTCCTGCAATCTAATAAAAAAATATATATATAAATTATAACATTTGAATAATGTATAATATAAATATAAATATAACAAATAATATATAAATAATAGTATATAATATATATTATGTTAGTTATATTTTATATAGTATAATATATGATATAATATAATATTATATAATAAAAATAAATATATTTATTTTTTTAGAATTTAATTGAAAATCAAATTTTAAAACCCAAATAAATAAAATAAAATTATTTAAATCTTTGATATAAATTAAAATTTATCATTATATATTTTTTTTGACAAAAATATAATATAAAATAATAATAATAAAGAAAATAAATATAGTGTAAAATCACGAAGCCATTATTACAGTGTCATAACGTACTCTGCACAATGCAGACATTGTAGCGGAGCCAAAAAAAAGGACAAAAAGCTTTTTATGAGGGAAAAAGAAATGCATCGTGCTGTCAACGATGCGGATAAAAGCACATTTTTTGCAGGAAAACTATTACGAAATTACCGTTTTGTTTTTCACGAAAGCGGTAAAACGATTGACAGGTATAAAGAATTGGACCATCTTGCATTCTTTTCCGTGCAGATCTGATCGTTGATAGACAAACAAATTTGCGAAAAATAGTTAAAAAAAAGCGAAAAAGATGGACGGCTGAGGTTCATTTTCCTGTCAACCAGACCCTATCTTCTGTTTTCCACCGTTGATAGGTAAAATGAGCTCTGAAAGCTCACATAGGACACGCCTTCGGCGTAATTACCTCTTTACAACCCTCTTTTATGCTTTTGCACTCATTCTAGTACTCTTTCCCTTTGTATGTTTAGGACCATTTTTTTATTGATTTTGTGTTCATCCAAAATGATCACAAAAGGACCCATAAGATCCTTAAAATCAAAAAATCATGCCCAAAATCCCTAAAAAATTTCAAGATAAAATATATCACAAGGACCCTAGAATCCTTGGACACTTTATCCTTCCACATGTAACATCCTCTAGTGTTAGGACCTAATTAAATTTTGTAAAATGATAATTATCCCTCTCTTTTGTGTTCTAATTTGATCAAGTTTCTAGTGGTTATTTTCCTAAAAAGATAGTTGCAATTCACATACAAGGTTGTATTCTTTCTCTCAAATGCATTAAATACCTTGTCAGTGTAAGAATAGAAAACATAGTATCTCTATCTTCTCTACATACACAATGAATTACAAAAATAAACTTTTTTGAAGAGTGGAGTTGAATATTAGAGATCTAAATCACAAAATCTTAGGGGTGCATTATTATAATCCTGTTGGATCTCAGTTGTGATCATATAGTTTGTCCTTGATGTCAAAATATCTTTTAGTTGGTTCTCTTTGATGATCAGTCTCAGGTTGAATCTATATGATTTATTATGGCACTTCTTTGATGTCTCTTGGCTATTATAGAGAGCTATTTGTTATGGTTCAATTTCATGGTGATGAGTTTTCTGGTTCATTGACTGACAGAGTTTGAAAGATGGTTCTCCTAGCATATCACAGGTATTGGTTGTTTCTCTTTCGGGCTTACTCATATCGGAGTGAGAATGGCAGGATCTTCCCAATCCTCTTTGAAATGTCTGAGTTGCCTATCGGCAAGACATTTCTGTTGTTATGGCGATTGAATTTAACATTCTGGCAGCTTTCGGTGTGACATTGTTTGTGGTCTTGGCGACAGTAGAAAAGTCTATCGGCATGAGGTTTGTTCACCGTTGGGAGGTCTTACCGATTGATTCGGGTCTCACCGACTAACTCATAAGGTGGTTCATTGGCGTAAGAAATCCCTATCGGCATGAAGTTTCATCGAGTGTTTTGTGTCTTGGCAACCGGCACAAGAAATTTCATCTCGGCAAGACATTCACATGGTTTCGGCGACTAAGGATGATCGTATCGGCAAAGGTTGTGGCTATCGGGGTGGTGTCTCACCGAGTTCTGTATGTCTCCCTGACTTGTGCACATGGAACGGTTCGTCGGCGCGAGTCAGATGGTCGGGCTAACGTCTTGCCAAATTCAAAATGTCTCGGCGACGGGTGCTCTTTGGGATCCCTTCGACATATGTATCCATCCTGTCTCAGCAACTCCGAATGAAAAGTTGTTTTCGGCAGGACTATGCGATATCGGTGTGTTGTCATAGTGAGCCCGTAAGGTCTTGCCGACTAAGTCTTATGAGGAGCTTTCAGCGTGAGATTGGTTAAGTCACAGCGACAAACAGAGGATGACAAATGGCGATAAAGATGTCGTCGACATAATCATCGAGTTGTCTTAGTGAACAGGAATGATCATGTGGGATTTTGGTAAGACTCATGAATTTCGATGTAGAGTCTCAGCGAACCCGTCAAGTCTTGGCGATTGAGTCTAAAGACAGGCTTTCGGTGAGAGGGTTGTATTGTCACAGCGACTCCAAGTAAATGAAGATGTTTCAGTATGACTCAAGCTATCGTCGAGAGGTCTCCCCGACATTGGTATGCTATAGCGACCCTCATAAGATAAAAGGGTGCATCGGCGAAAGAATCATGAAGCTACAATGACATCACACAAGGGGTTTCTATCAAAGGCTCATTGGTGTGAGATTAATACTGTCTTGGCGAACTAAGGTGTGCTCGGGATGTTTCGGCAAAATAGAGGACAGTCTATATAGTGTCTCCCTGACTATATATTGTCTTGGCGACTTGATATTGACAAAGGCCTTCAGCACAGGTAATGGATTGTCACGACGACAATGTGTATCGAATGTCTTTTGGTAAAACAAATACTTGTCTACAAGATGTCTCCCCGAAAGTTGAAGGCTACAGTGACACGGGATGAAAGGATGTATTTCAGTATAACTTAAAGTACTCTCTAAGAGGTCTCTCCGATATCAAAAGGCTACAGCGATAGTGAATGGAAATCAAAAGGGTCTCGTCGGTAAGAAAAATGATTTGTCATGGCGACAGGATTAATCTCGTGGTCTTTCGGTAAGACACTGAATGATCTACAAGAGGTCTTCCCGACTTCACTAAGTCTCAGCAATTGGAAAGAAAATAACGTTTGGCTCTCGGCGTAACATTATGAATTCGACATGACATCTCTCCGAATCTTGTGTCTTAATGACTGAAACATAAAAGGTCTTTGATATGGTTTCTCCCCGACGACAGAAAGTCATGGCGACACACAGGGACAAAGGAACGTTCAAAGTTATAATTGCCTTTCGGCATACTTGTCTGGATGATTCAGCAAACATTTAACAAACTCTGATTTTGTGACCGACATGTGATTTTCTAAGTATAGTTACATGGCAACTTCTTTGGTTGGTATCGATTCTCTAGAAAATATTCTCTGTGATTTCAGAGGATATGATTTTTCTGTTTGTGGGCTGTCATGACCTTGATGAAAATCTTTCAGTTACAATTTGAAGTCTCCCGATTCAGCGCAGAAATTAAAAGCTCTATGGATAGACGTTACTCTGATTTTTTCTTTCATCTACAGATCATTATGAATCAGCTTCAGATTCTAAAAATAGCAAGAGAGTTTCAGAATCTTGTGAAAAATGCTTGTTGAAGATTTCTTGATAACAGACATACTTGAAATGTATAAATAAACCTGTGTTGAAAACAGAAAAGGGTTGGTGATTGTATTTCTCTGGTTGTAATCCTTAGGGTATATTGTAGACGTGAGAATAGAGAAATATGAGCTTAACTGTAAACAGAGTGATCCTCTAATATATTATAATGATTGTGATTTTGTAATCTGTGTAAGGGGTTGGTGCTCCTTCAGATTGGTGTTTCTAAATGAGGGGTTGGTGCTCCTTGAGATTGGTGTCTCTAAAATGAGGGTTTGGTGATCCTTGAGTTGGTGCTTAGAAATTGGCCTATAAGGCATTGTTAAAAGTGGTTTTGAAGATTAAGCCAGTAAGGTAGTTTAGGAGTGGTTTTTTCTACCCCAGGAGGGTTTTCCACTCGGCAAATTCTCTGTCTCTTTGTTCTTCTGTGTGCTCAATGTTTTTCTGTGTTGATTGTTGTTTCAGTTCATAGTTGGGTTTAGTGTTGTTCTCAATTCTGTTTATGAATGATTACATTCAACTCATGAATGCTTTAATCAGAATAATATTGAGATCTAATCTGAGCTATGTTTTGGGAAATGCAAGATATCTCACTCAAATCATGTTTTCATAAGTTGTCTAATAGACTGAGTTTATGTTGTCATATCTTTGTGCTTTCAAATGAGATTACTCTACACTATTGTTGAAAGAAAAGGAAATCAGATTGTAAAATCTTGGTCAAAGTTTTAAAAAGTGTAGACACTGATTCACCCCCCCCCTCTCAATGTCTGTCCATAACTCCAACAAATCCTTCTATGATGAATCTCTTTAATTTCTCCTACAATTGATCATCCTAGTTTCTCCTCTCTTCCCATTATTGGAATGCGTGAGACCCTAGTTTCCTTTTCCCATTGTCTAGAATCCCTAGTATAGGTTCATACTATTGGCATGGTAGTTCATAGTTTGCAATATTACATTGTTACACTATTATGCCTGGTAGTTATACAGTTACATATGAACTATTTTACTATTGTATATATGCTATTTGTTGCACATCAAATAATATCATCGTTCAAGCTTGTAACATGCCCATTGTTCTCCCCTTGAAAATACTAAGTTTTAACCCAAACATGAATAGTTTACAATACCAACATTTAGGTAATAAAGTTTTTCCTTTCTATTCCATACACAAAATGCATATTTGAAATAAATCCCATTTCAAACATTTCCATTGCATCAAAATTCATTTACAATTTAATATTCATAATCACATGAATGATTACAATCTCATTTTTAAATTTCCAAATATCATAGGGATACTTGAGTGCATACATAGCTTCCATGAGCTTAATGAAACATAAGAGATACAAATGTTCTAGATGTCCTTGCTAGCATACATCCTCAAATTATGGCAACCAATTGCATGAGGAAGAGCATCACTCAAGTGCTTTTCCACCCAACCATAGACTTGACAGTCCCCCATGTCTCTTCCTATTGAAAGAGACCCGACCCTTCAATGAAGAGATTGGTTTGGTGACCTCATAATAATAGCCTTTGTGAGCATAGTGTTGTGTCCTACATATCTAGAGCTACCATACATTGGCTACAACCTACATATATGATATTCCTGGTCTAGTATGTAAACCTGGATCATAATGAATCGACGGTGTAGACAGTGGCTACCAACACTACTTTGGCCAAAGAATTCAACACCCAGTACTTTGAGTGAGAGTTGTATGTTCACCCACTTCCTAGCTCAATTTGGTATATTGACCATTCATACTCTTTTCAATTAAAACACAATTCAATCCCTTAAAGGTGATACATAATGACTAACTAGGTGATTCCCATCCACGAATTATCCTAACCCTAGGAATAACCAAGTCAACCATATCCACACCCAAAAAAATCAACATGATTATACAATTTCTAACATAGTTTAATATGTGTGTGTGTGTATTCAAGAAAAAATATTTCATAAAAACAAGACTCTATCAAAAATCATGCATGTATATTCAAACAAGAATAATCAAGTATCATTCAACAAAATCATTAAACATCTATTTCATCTTTCTCCAAACACTTGTATTCAAAAATGATTTCAACATAAGAAATAATAGATAAAATCATCATGCCCAATATTATAGCTCCAACGATGATACTGCTACCTAAGCTCAATCCACACTTACTTCACCCTCTTAAAATCAACTTATCCTCAACCTTAACTTCCACAAGCTCTCAACTAAAATAAACTTACTTCCTTACTAAAGACTTGAACAATCTCTCTTGCAAAAATGAAGAATGGAGACTGAGAAAATAACGAGAAATGATGAGTGAAAATGGGTGGTCTCAAAGTAGAGAAGCTACTCTTATTTATACAAGAATTTGAGAGACTTAATGGTATAATTCAGCTCTCAAATCCACCACCTTTCTCCCTTCTATTGCCACCACATAGTTATAATATTGACTAAGTCTAATTACAAGAATATGTGGCTTCCCAAATAATTATAAAATTGGCACATATAAAGTCCCATGTTATTCCACTAATGAATCACTCCTAATTTTACTAAGTCAAAATATGATTATCCATAATTTACTACTTACCCAAGCAAGTTGGTTTCTAACTCTTATTAACACATGCTTTATTGACTAAGTCCACCTTTATATTAGGCATAGCTTCTAACTTTATTAGCAATGTTAATTGCTATGCCTTAGGGGGAATTTATTACATAAGTGATTCCCCTTTTTAGTAGGTTGATGCCTACACATGGGGCACCTAGCTTTATGGCAATGTCTATGCAAGTGACATATTACACCTTTGACCGTATTTATTAATTAACTAAAGATAAAAATTGTGTTCACTTTTTATTTTCAATTAATTAATAAATAGTGTCAAAGGTGCAATTTGTCACCTGCATAGACAATTCCTTCCATTGGGTCGAATACTTGGTCGACCACCTTCCTTTTACCATGCTCCCCTTTTGAAATAGTCAATGCTTGCTTTATGGGCCATGCTTACGTATATCCGCCCACTTTGTATGTTTATTATATATATATGTTTATGTATATTTATAGGAGAAAGCTAACTCCTAGACAAAACGTACCTATGCATATAACATATTATATACATAATATCATACCCCCATACCCCATGGCCTGCAGTGGACATAAAGGCTCGATGGAAAAGGTGGTTGGACAGAAAAGAACCTTGACGGAAAGACTTGACAATCGAACGTTAACTCCTTCCTGCTATTTCCTATCTCGTCGCCAGGAAAATGTGCCAGCACCGACGGGTTTTCAAAATCATTTATTGGCATGGAAAAAAACCCAAAATACGTGGCATTCGAAACCATTATTAGAAAATATCAAAAAGCCCAGACGAGGTCCCATTTTCTACAGCGACGTTTTGGTGGAGAGCAACAGGAAGGAGTTGCAGGTGTTTAGAGCTCCCTATTAGGTATGTATATCCACTTTAAATATTTTCCATTTTTCCATTCTTCCATGAACAATGAAGAAATGAACGAATGACTATTCGTTGCGGGGTTATCGTTTTGTGATTTTCTGTTGAGGTTTTTTAAATTTCATTTCCTTCCATCTGTTGGTTTTGAAATTTTGCATTTGCCGAATGAAATAGCTGATAACCCATTGTGGAAATATAAGTGAAATAACTAAATAAGGTTTACAAAACCACAAACCATGCAAAATATATTATGAGGTTGGAAAACGAACGTGGGTTCTACAATGGAATGGTATATTGTGAAAACCACATAAAGCCTAGAACGTCGCCATTGCTCACATTCTTGGTTTGAACATTGCAGGGTTTTCGTTGGAAAAAAAGGGTATTTATTTGAAATGCAAGGTTGTTAATGTTTTTTCGTGTCGAGGGTATTTTAATTTTTGTTTCCTTTCCTCCCGTATGCTGGTTTTCAATTTTTTCCATTGTCAAATGAAATAAGTGACAACCCATTGTGGAAATATGAGTGAAATTTCTAAATAACATTTATAGAAAGTAGAAACCATGTGGAATATATAACAAGGTTGGAAAATGCAACGTGGGTTCTACAATGAAATGATATATTTTGAAAACCACATAAAACCCAAAACGATGCCATTGTTCACATTGTTATTCGAAATGGAGAAAAAAGCACAAAATGTGGCATTTTAAATCATAATTTGCAAATAGCAAAAAGCCCAGACGACATCCCATTTTTGCTGCCATTTTATACACTATTGTTTTGGAAAACACACTGTCTCCTAAAACTTTGATTGTTCTAAAATCCTTTAGAAGTAACAACCTAATTGGTTACTCACCCCTGACCTCAATTTGGTATGTTTTGTGATTGTGTGGAGAACCTTTTGTGATTTAGATAGAAGGAATGTAATGAAATTGGAAAATAACAGGTATTATGAAACCTGCAAAGCACAATGTTATATATTGTTTGTAGTGTTGGAAAACACACTGCCTTATGTCAGTTAACTACTACCTACCTTTCCTGGATGTTTGGTCCTGTCTGTCGATACAGTCCAAATGTCATTTCACTTTGTTAATTTGATTGGAACAGAACACCCTAATGGAAAAGAAGGTCGAATGGACAAATTGCATTGATGGAAAGACTTGATGGTCGGACGTTAACTCTGACCTGTCGTAGCCTATCTCATTGCCGGGAAAACTTGTCAGTGTTGGTGGGTTTTCAAAATCATATTTTGGAATGGACAAAAACCCCAAAAAATGTGGCATTCAAAGCCATTATTTGCAAATAGCAAAATGAGGTGCCAAGAATGTAATGAAATTGAAAAACAATAGGTATTATGAAACCTGCAAGGCACAGTGTTGTTATAGATTGTTTGCAGTGTTGGAAAACACATTGTCCCATTTCAATTAGTTTGATATGAAGAGTTTTATTTCATTATGCTCCAAGAATGTAATGAAGTCTACTTTCAAATTTTGAACAACTATTTGCTACAATCCAAATGTCTTTTCACTTTCTTTATTTAATTGCAACAAAATAAATTGCTTGCAATATTTGCAGAGTTGGAAAACACACTGTCTCCTCTCAGTTGGAGGGAAAACTGACCTGATGGTGTCATTAACTCCTACCTACCATTTCCTAAATGTTTGGTCTCGTCTGCTGGTTTAGTCACTTTGATCCCCCATCTGGTGGGCCCCACACTACAACGTCTTGTCATGTTATGTATGTTTCCATATATGTTGTTATGTATGTTTTTCATGCATTTTTGTATGTACATAGGTGCTTTTTGTCTAGGAGTTAGTCAACTCCTATTCTCCAAGAATGTAATGAAGTTCAGTTTCAAATTTTTGAACAACTCTTTGCTACAGTCCAAATGCCATTTCACTTTCTTTATCTGATTGGAACAAATAAATTGCTTGCATTATTTGTAGAGTTGGAAAACACACTGTCTGCTCTCAATTGTAGAGGGTTTTTCAACACTATATGGGTTGCTTGTTTCTTAACACCCTATATGGAGACTATGTGTTTTCCAACACTGCAAATAATGTGAGCATTTATTTGGTCGAATTAGATGAGGAAAATGAAATGCCATTTTGATCTCATGTTACATACATAGGTGCTTTTTGTTTACAAGTTAGCTTTCTCTTGATTGGAACAAATAAATTGCTCGCATTATTTGCATAGTTGGAAAACACATTGTCTCCTCTTAGTTGTAGAGGGTTTTACAATACTATATATGGAGACAGTGTGTTTTCTAACACTGCAAATAATGTGAGCATTTATTTGGTTGAATCCAATGAGGAAAGTGAAATGCCATTTTGATCTCATGTTACATGCATAGGTGTTTTTTGTCTAAAGTCAAAAAGCTAGACAAAATGCACCTAACATTGCCATTTTCCACATTTTTCATTTTCCAGTTTGGTGGGTGGGGAGGGACGTGCAGATGAGGAAAATGGATTTGCAGGAAGCTAAACCAAAAAAACCCCTCAAACGCATTCCTCATTGCGGTGCATAGGCATTTTCCACATTTTGATTTTTTAGTTTACTGGCTGGTGAGGGACGTGTGACTGAGGATGGAGACAGTGTGTTTTCCAACACTACAAATAATGTGAGCATTTATTTTGTCGAATCAGATGAGGAAAGTGAAATACCGTTTTGATCTCATGTTACATACATAGGTGCTTTTTTTCTAAAGTCAAAAAGCTAGACAAAACGCACCTAACATTGCCATTTTCCATAGTTTTCATTTTCCAATTTTGTGGGCGGGGAGGACGCGTGGGGGGGGGGAGGGGAAATGGAGTTGCAAGCGGCCAAACCACTACAAACCCCTCAAATGCATTTGTCACTGTAGCACATTGCCATTTTCCACATTTTGATTTTGTAGTTTGATGGCTATGGAGGGACGCACAACTGAGGATGGAGACAGTGTGTTTTCCAACACTGTAAGTAATGTGAGCATTTATTTGGTTGAATCAAGTGAGGAAAGTGAAATGCCATTTTCATATCATGTTTCATACATTGATGCTTTTTTCTATGAGTTAGCTTTCTTGGAACAATAAATTGCTTGCATTATTTGCACAGTTGGAAAACACACTATCTCTTCTTAATTGTAGAGTGTTTTACGACACTATATATGGAGATGGTGTGTTTTCCAACATTGCAAATAATGTGAGCATTTATTTGGTCAAATCATATGAGGAAAATGAAATGCCATTTTGATCTCATGTCACATACATAGGTGCTTTTTGTTTACGAGTTAGCTTTCTCTCGATTGGAACAAATAAATTGCTTGCGTTATTAGCAGAGTTGGAAAACACATTGTCTTCTCTCAGTTGTAGAGGGTTTTACAACACTATATGGGTTGCTTGTTTCTTAACACCTTATATGGAGACAGTGTGTTTTCCAACAATACAAATAATGTGAGCATTTATTTGGTCGAATCAGATGAGGAAAATGAAATGCCATTTTGATCTCATGTTACATACATAGGTGCTTTTTATTTATGAGTAAGCTTTCTCTTGATTGGAACAAATAAATTGCTTGCATTATTTGTACAGTTGGAAAACACACTGTCTCCTCTCACTTGGAGAGGGTTTTATAACATTATATGGGTTGCTTGTTTCTTAACACCTTATATGGAGACAATGTGTTTTCCAACATTGCAAATAGCATTTATTTGGTCAAATCAGATGAGCAAAATAAAATTCCATTTTGATCTCATGTTACATACATAGGTGCTTTTTGTTTACGAGTTAGCTTTCTCCTGATTGAAACAAATAAATTGCTTGCATTATTAGCAGAGTGGAAAACACACTGTCTCCTCTCAGTTGCAGAGGGTTTTACAACACTATATGGGTTGCTTGTTTCTTAACACCTTATATGGAGACAGTGTGTTTTCCAACACTGCAAATAATGTGAGCATTTATTTGGTCGAATCAGATGAGGAAAATGAAATGCCATTTTGATCTCATGTTACATACATAGGTGTTTTTTGTTTACAAGTTAGATTTCTCCTGTTTGGAACAAATAAATTGCTTGCATTATTAGCAGAGTTGGAAAACACACTATCTCCTCTCAGTTGCAAAGGGTTTTGCAACACTATATGGGTTGCTTGTTTCTTAACACCTTATATGGAGATAGTGCGTTTTCCAACACTGCAAATAATGTGAGCATTTATTTGGTTGAATCAGATGAGGAAAATGAAATGCCATTTTGATCTCATGTTACATAGGTGCTTTTTGTTTACGAGTAAGCTTTCTTCTGATTGGAACAAATAAATTGCTTGCATTATTTGCACAGTTGGAAAACACACTATCTCCTCTCACTTGGAGATGGTTTTATAACATTATATGGGTTGCCTATTTTTTAACACCTTATATGGAGACAGTGTGTTTTCTAACACTACAAATAGCATTTATTTGGTTGAATTGGATGAGGAAAATGAAATGCCATTTTGATTTCATGTTACATACATAGGTGATTTTTTTTTTATGAGTTAGCCTTCTCCTAATTGGAACATATGAATTGCTTGCATTATTTGCATAGTTGAAAAATACACCATCTCCTCTTAGTTGGAGAGGGTTTTACAACATTATATGGGTTGCTTATTTCTTAACACCTTATATGGAGACACTGTGTTTTCCAACACTGCAAATAATGTGAGCATTTATTTGGTCAAATCAAATGAGGAAAATGAAATGCCATTTTGATCTCATGTTACATGCATAGGTACTTTTTGTTTATGAGTTAACTTTCTCTTGACTGGAACAAATAAATTGTTTGCATTATTAGCAGAGTTGTAAAGCACACTGTCTCCTCTTAGTTGTAGAGGGTTTTACAACACTATATGGGTTTCTTGTTTCTTAACACCTTATATGGAGGCAGTGTGTTTTCCAACACTGCAAATAATGTGAGCGTTTATTTGGTCAAATCAGATGAGGAAAATGAAATTCCATTTTGATCTCATGTTACATACATAGGTGCTTTTTGTTTACAAATAAGATTTCTCTTGATTGGAACAAATGAATTGCTCGCATTATTTGCACAGTTAGAAAACACACTGTCTACTCTCAGTTGTAGATGGTTTTACAACACTATATGGGTTGCTTGTTTCTTAACACCTTATATGGAGACAATGTGTTTTCCAAAACTGCAAATAATGTGAGCATTTATTTGGTCAAATTAGATGAGGAAAATGAAATGCCATTATCCAACGTGTAATTATTCTGTGGATTATCATATTTAACCAATGCGATCACTTGCTATTTTTTGGTCAATCAAGGTGATCACCAAGGTTTTCATTGACTTCTTAATGTGTATTCTTGAATAGCCGATGCACACTATGCTTTGCAACCAATGTGTCTTGCAATAATCTATATTTATTCAGTTATTTGTACAAGTAATGAAATAAACAAAAGTTTGATAGTGGTGCGTGGTATCTTTCTTGTGTGTCTTGTCTGCCCTTATTGATTATGCAATTGATGGCCTCTTTGATATTGCAAGAGAGATGAGTTTGAGATATATCTGAACGAACATTCATTGCTTCATAGTTCCAGTAGAATGGAAAAATGAAAAATATAATTTTTGATATATATTACGAGTGTTAGCAATAGGTTAAATTCAAAATTAAATCCCCATCGTATAGATTAATATGTTTGTTTATTGATTGTACAAGTTGGCATGTTGTAGTTAGCACAACATATAATCCAATATTGGTGAAGTTTGGAATGAAGTGAATTTTTTGTAGCACCAAATGTCTTTAATTTTCCAATTTAATCTATCACTAACACTTGTCTTTCTTCCAGGTGGTTGATATAGGAAAGGAAAGAAAATTGAAGGAAACAAGGGCAGGTGGATTGAGAAGGATGCCTCTAGAGATGTGAAGCTTCTATAGTAAATATAGGTGATTCTGGTTGCCATAGCTTGAATAACAAGTGTACTGGATAGTTAAATTTCAAAAAATTATTATGCATTTAGAAGTTTCAATTTGTTTGAAATTCTAAAATTTTGGGGTTTTCAATCATCTGTCATTTTCATGTGATTCTTAAGAGTTCTGCACTAATTTTTAATCTTTCACCAAAAATTTTATATGTGGACATTTATGTATGTGAAGTTACTTACAAACAACATTCAAAGTGAAGAACCTTGGAGCTCAATGAAGAACCCAGTTCAAGTGAAATGCATGTACAGATTATTCGTGCTTACCTGAAATTCTATTAGTATCTAGACAAGGTGTAACAACAATTTCTTCACTTGAATTGGGTTCTTCACTTGAACTAGGTTCTTCACTTTGAAATGTGAGCAGTAGCAGAGGCTTTTTTGAGTATTTCCTATTCTACGAAATGGTCAAAATACGTCCTCTTGATAGTCCTTCCTATGATCTTGTCCTGATTTAAACCTCTTTTCTATCTCTCGAGTTGAATATTTCTCCATATTTAAAAGTTCTATTTAATGCTAGTTTTCCATCATCTGTCATTTTTCTGTGGTTCTTAAGTTTTTTCGTGATAGTTCTTTTTACAATTTCCCTAAATTTGTCGAGAATATTTTCTAAGTTATAAATGGTTTGTTATTAACAACATCTAATTGCAATGTTGTAGAATGTTCTTTCTATATCCTATTTCTGTTCCTTTTCAGTATGTTTCAATCTAACCACCACACCACAAAAGATGTGTAGATATAACAAGTCATTAATTGAAATAGTTCTATGCAATGTATTAAATAGAACCCGTAAATCCAATGGGTAGCAATAACCTATGCAAAATGGGTACAACACCATATACTTAATTGAAAATTCAGGCTAGATTACTTGGCACTAAATATTATAGACAAATAGACAAATTGTAAACGAGTTATTAGAATAACAACATACATGAAAACAAAAAGTGACGAAACCGACAGACAAGACCAAACGTCTAGGGAATGGTAGGTAGGAGTTAACAGTGTCGTTAGGTCAGTTTTCCCACCTCATGCTAGCTAAAAAAGGTGGGTGCCTTAGCTTTGTTGCTTGTTTCTTAACACCTACGATTTTCCAACATGAATAGTTGCAAAAAAGAATGAAGTATGTACTATGAAGCACACTATGTGTTGACGGTTAATAGAGTCCCCCTTAAATGAGAGATGTGCTATTTGATCAAATACAACACCATCTATATGTTTGTATATTTGCATTATAAGAAAAAGGTTGGGTATAAGTAAAGGAAGGCTTCAAAATGCATTGTTTTTTCCAACATGCACTACACAACATTCATCACTTTAAACAAGTTTATTCATTATTGCCAATAATGGTAAGAAATTGGTGTTCTTTCTTTTTCTAATGCACATCTACATATATAGGTTTAAGAACCAGAAGGGCTTGGGTATGTTGTGATGTGGAGGTTGAAAAATTCAGTGTGTTATGAAGCATGAAATTTGTTATATACTTGAAACTCAAACACAACAATGGAAGGTGTGATTTTGAAGACATTCATACTGTTTTGAAGGCTGAGTGTCCTCCCCTATAGTCTTAGGACTGCGTTTTAATTATTATTTTGACTTGGCCAAGGGATAATTATGTCATCCCCTAGTTGCATGTGATTTATTTCGCATGCTTTCTAGTTATTTTAGTTGTTTGTTTCCACAGGGTTCTGGACTATTCCTTTCTTGCTAGTGGCGTGATGGGTGGCGAAAGTCACAAAGTGGAACCGATTAGCAGTGAGCAGTTGAAAAGCAATTCTAAGCTATGGAAGAAGCTGGAGAATGGTGGCATTACTATTTACATTGAAAAGCTTCATGGTTGGGACCCTGAGGTTACGAGGGTTTTTGAGAAAGATTGGCATAATGGTGAGATTAACTTGTTCGACATACATGTTACTATCAATGAATAATTGATTGCTAAGGTTACTGGTCTATCTACGAAGGGCATAAAATTCTATAGGGACAGGAAATAGTTTGATGAAACAGTTAGCAAGTTCCCCAAGTCGGAGGTGGAGAAGGAGGAATTATGTAGGACCTCCAGAAGCTACTTCAACATGGATAGTATTGTTTCACATTGGAGGAGGGTTTTGAATGTGCTGATGGAATATGTCACTTTGGATGGGCATTATACCAGAGTCTTTGGGTATCACTTCATCTTGCTGAATCATTTCAGGCACTAGGTTAGGATTTCGTTTCCTTTTTATTTGGCTTCTAAACTGATTACTAGTCTAAAAAACCATAGACACAACCTTATTAGGCATCCTATCCTTCATGAAGGTTTTCTTGTCCTCATTTATGATCATTTTAAAGCTATGTCGACTTTGCCTCCCCAATCACCTAAGGTCAGGGTTGATGACAAGGACAAGAGTAAAACTAGGGATTCTTATTTGAAAAAGGGTAAGAGAAAAATGTCGGAGGATCCCTCCTATGATGTTAATGAAGAGGAACTGCAGTCAAAGTCTTTTTCTGAGTACTGCAGCTATCTTGCGACAGACAGAGAAGAGAGATCTCGCTTCCCTATGGACTTGAAGGCAGGGGATCACTATTTTAAGGAGGAACGAGAATTTCCCACTAATGTGCTTGCTATTGCCCACAATGGGGTGGTGGATAATTTTAGGCTCATGAGATGGTCTTTTTTTGAAATCAAGGAAATTAAGTTAAATCAAAGAGCCATGAGTAGCAAACTAGAGAAAGCCATGGAGGATAATAATAGAGGCAGTGGAAGTGGTCGGGCTACTGGGTTGTGGATGAAAGAGGAGAAGAAGTATGTGGTGGAATGCCTCAAGAAAATGGTGGAGGAATTACAGGATTTTAAAGGCAATCACGATGATAAGCAGGCGGATATGGAGGAAAAATTGAGGAACATTAAAAGTTTGCTCCACAAAGTGTTGATCATGAACCATAAAATTTTAAAATCAACAGCACAAACCATGAACACCATGGTGGAAAATCTGGAAAAAGCCCATTAGGTTAAAAATGCTATTTTTCTTGACTTGGACAATGAGGAAGGGCAACCGGATAGTGGGGGACTGAGCAATAGGACCAGAGCTAATTTGAAAAGGAAGGCTGACCAAGTGTTGGTCAATATCCAGGAGATCAAGAAGTCTATGCTCAACATGAACAATCTGGAGCAGGAAGTGGCAGAGATTCTTAGGAACCTGGCCTAGTGGCCGGCTGTTTTGTGGTTTTCTGTCGATTTTTTGTCATTTCTGCACTAGTTTTCTTCTGTGTATCTCTTTATGGGCAGTGTCCTATTTTTTGTCTGTGCTCTGTTAATGTTCTATCTTACGCTCTCTTACTGTTAAAGGTTTTTAAGGTTTCCTCTAAAACCTGTTTGTTCCATAATAAAAAACATTCCATGTTGCAAAATCGTGGGTGTTAATAAGTAATCAACCCACCATGAGATGAACCTTTACATTTAAATAGGGAGATTCAAATAACTGAAACTCAACACTGTGTTTTCCCAATTACAATTATTTTGTGCACTTTTTTTTCAATCATGCAAAATTTAAACACAACAATGTAGTGTATGATTTTGAGGACATTCATACTGTTTTGTAAAACTCCATGTTGCAATGCCCTATGTGTTAAGAAGCAAGCAAACCACCATGAGACAACCCTTTACATTTAAACAAGGACATTCAAATAATTGAAACCCAACATTGTGTTTTCCAAATTGCAATGATTTTGTGCAATTTTTTTCATCATGCAAAATTTAAAAACATTTTTTTCCCAAATTAAAAGTCCTTATAAATTTTGAAATGGCTTTTCAATACATTTAGACTTTCTATATTACAAAATATTTTGAATACATTCTTTCTATTTAGTAAGAATGCATGTTGGAAAACCCTAGGTGTTAAGAAACAAGCAATGCATATAGTGTTGTAAAACCTTGTGCAAGTGAGAAGAGATAGTGTGTTTTGCAACACTACAAATAATGCGAGCATTTTATTTGTTCCAATCGGTTAAAGAAAGCAAAATGACATTTGGACTGTAGCAAAGACTTGTTCAAAAATTTGAAAGTGGAATTCACTACATTTTTGTAGTAACGAAATAAAACTCTTCATAATGAACTAACTGAAATGGGACAGTGTGTTTTCCAACACTGCAAACAATCTATAACAACATTGTGCCTTGCAGGTTTCATAATACCTACCGTTTTCCAATTTCATTACATTCTTGGCACCTCATTTTTCTATTTGCAAATAATGGTTTTGAATGCCATGTTTTTTGGGTTTTTGTCCATTCTGAAATATGATTTTGAAAACCCATCAGTGCTGACATGTTTTCTCGGCGGCGAGATAGGCCACGACAAGTCGGAGTTAATGTCTGACCGTTAAGTCTTTTCCAATTAGATGAAGAAAGTAAGTTGAGATTTCAATTGTACCAAAGTGAAATTTGAAAGTGAACTTAATTACATTCTTAGAGCATACCGAAACAAAACTCTTACATATTGTGCAAGGTTTTTGATTTCTCCAAACGTTATTCGGTAATTTCACTCATATTTCCACAATGGGTTGTCAGTTATTTCATTTAGCAATTACAAAATTTCATGTTTCCCGTTTCTCTCTACCAACTTGCAAAACGTTGATGTGGAAAATGGCGGTGAAAATGGGACCTCGTCTGGGCTTTTTTTCTATTTGTAAATAATGGGTTTCAATGACAGGTTTTGGGCTTTTTGTCCATTCCAAAATATGATTTTTAAAATATGATGACTGTTATGATGCATGTGACATGCATTTTTGTAGGGAGAATAGCCTCCTCCCAATTGTAGAAGGTGATCTCCTTGCAACATGGCTTACACATGATAATGTATTGCCCTTCTTTAGGGATAAGACATATCTGATTATCATTGCTATTTGATTTTTGGATTCAATTGTGTAAGAATTTTTGCATCAACATTTTTGATCAAACTCCATGATTCAACATCAAGATGATGGATGCTCTCTTCTTCATCTTGATGTTGGATCACGGAGTCTGATCTAAAACGTAGATGCAAAAATTCTTACACAATCGAATCCAGAAATCAACTAGCAATAATTAGTATGGATTGTGGAAAATTGATATCATTTATGTTTAATTATGTTATCATTTCAAAGACATGTTTTTTTAGGGATAATAGCTTGATTTTACTATATTTTGTAGGGAGATTAGCTTCTACCTTGCAATTGGATGTTGCTATTATCCCTAGAAGAATGCATGTTAGAGGCATCATAACATACAAAAACCATATGATGGGACATCATATTGCAAAAAATAATTGGAGGTTGGAAAATATTGTGTGTTGTGAGTTCTTTCATTCTGCATGTTGAAAGCTGAAGGTTTGAGAGCACGGGGTGGATTTGTAGGTGTGGGATATATAAAAGCATCCAAATTCAATTGAGGGGTGATTAACGAATTGGGATGTTACTTGTGAAGGGTTTGTAAATGGTCTTTGGTTTGCAGGTTTAATAACACCCAATGTTTTCCAACCTATAATTACACATTGTTGGCCTTGACATTGTATGAAAAGGTCGACTTGTCCATTCCTGATACAAGAATTAGATAAAATACATGACAACATTTCATGACAACTGGGCATCTTTGGAGCTACTTTCCAATATTTGCAAAACAAGCTCTTCTCTCCAGCACACATCACCACCTGTTCCACAATTTTATCCACTCAGGTCCATGATGTCAAAAGGTGTCATCGATGTATGATGGAGAGAAGTGCATGTTTTTGAAATGAGAAAGGTATGCTTGAAAGTCTCCCAATTGTCATGAAATGTTATTGCGTTGGTGGGGGGAGGGGGCGGGGGGGGGTGACAACCCTGTGTGTTTTCCATCCTACAACTTTTTTTGTGCATCTTGTGTTCCAAATGTATAACAGTATTTAAATGGAATGTTTGTTGTAAGTAAGGGTTGTTATAAAATATGAAGGTGAACTTCAATACACTGTGTTGTTATGATCTGCATAACAAAAAGTGTTGTCTTTGAATAAGATTTGAGAAGTGAGGAACAACCCTGTTAACCAAATTGAGGTGGGGTGATTAACCAATAGGGTTGTTACTTGTTAAGGGTTTTAAAACAGTTTGTTAGTTGCATGATTTCTAACACCCTATTTTTCCAATCTGAAATTTTAGATAATAGTTTGAATGTCTTGAAAAGCTTTTCTTATTTAGATAGTATGAATGTAAAAAGGCACCTCCAACAATTACAACTGCTAGTTATGGTATAAATTGCAATTCAGTTCTTCATGTGATTGAAAAAAACAAATGGACAAAATAATTGCATGTTGTAAAACATAGTGGATTACTTGTATAACATTTTACAATAGTGTGGGTTGTACATTTCATAACACTATCTCTTTTCCAGCCTGTAATTTTACTGTGAGTAGGAATGTATTTAAAACCTTTTTTTATTTAGACACATAATGTAATCAAAGGCACCTTCAAAATTTATCACAAGTCTTAGGTAGACTAAAATATGTGTTTGAAATTCTTCTTATGATTGAAAAAAGATATGCTTGATTACTGCAAATGGTGCAATAAATTTTGGAACTTTAACTGTCCATAACACTTACAATAATTTTATAGTTTACAAGAAACCAAGGATGCATGATGTAAAAGGGAAATTGCTTTGTACATCAAAGAATGTCATTGAGGTGGACAACACACTTGAAAGGGTGTGTAGTAGCGCATATTCTTCAAGGCGATCACATTCATGAAACATGCAGGTAAGATCTGGTAATTATTATATCCAATCAAATGTATAATTTTAATCTCTCATAAGTGGTTATGATGTTGAATGGAAAGTGGGAATGTTTTAATCAGGAGGAAACAACCGTGGTACACAGGAAGTGCCCTCGTTTTAGGAAAATGTTGAACCATAAGGTAGTGATGTGTTCGGTAATTGATTGTGAACTTCCAATTGCCCTTTCCTTCCTATACATCAATCAAAATGCTTTACAATTTTAGTTAGAAAATATCATGTCTGTTACCAATATGTTGATTTTGACAGTATATTGTTCCTTTGATTCAAGAAAATAATCAAGGAGACCATCACGCTCTTGCCATAGTCCATGACCACAAGGAAGAGCGTGCAAAGGGAGACCCTAAGGATGGAGAGGGACCCAATGAAGCATGGGGTGATGTGGTGGATGAGAAGGTAGATATAATAACTAAATTATTGCATCATTTGGGTGTGTGTATATGTTGTGCATTTGAATTGTTTGAATATCAAATATATTAAGCAATTTTCTTTTCCAAATTTGTTGTGTAGATTGATGTTGAATACATAAGAGAAGTGGTGAATGGTAGATATGTATATTATTGTATTGTAGAGGAATGTATGAGAAAATATCATGATTGGAGAGTGTTCAACATGCATAGGTTTCAGAATCACCACCTTCCTATTCTCGCGCCACCAAAGCATGGATGAACTGTGTGGGGGGGGAACCAAAACAACTTGCTCCTCCCCCTGATAAATTGAAAGAATACCTTAAAAAGAAGGTGGAAAATATGAAGTACCAAATGAAACTATGACAACTCCAGTAGAAGCATGTTACTAGAAGTGTTTATCAAAAGTATGGGAAACATAGCTTCCTTCAACTTCCCCAACAAGGAAAGGACGAGGTGAAGAAGTGAATGGCGTTATATAACACTGAGGAGATGAAGGACAAGAGAAGGAAAAAAATATTAAATTGTAGGAGAGAAAGAGAAAGGAAGGAATGGTAATGTCAAATTGAACTATTAAATCTGATTTTTTGTTGGTTCATATTTTTGTTGTTCTAATGCATACAAGGTTCACTTAACGTTAACTTACATGACATGACAAGGTGATGGTTGAGAAGCAGTTTCTACCACCCAACAGAGTAGTGTTCATTCACTAGAGGAAGTTGTGCCCATGAAAGGTGAAGATGATGTTGTTCCTCCCATCCCTATGTCTAACATTTATAATTAGCATCGTATACAGTTAAAAGTTTCAAGAGACCCTCTAAAGAAGAAACGAGAACAAACAGTGATCTCAAAATCTTTTGTTTAATGTTTTTTTGATTATTTGAATGAATTGGTTGCATGCATCTAAGTTTGATGCAATGTTTCAATTCCTCCTATTACAAAACAAGGATGAACAAAAAAGTGTTTCCCTCTAGTAGGTTTTTGTTGTATTAGAAGATGAAACAGTGCCTACGAAAGCACAAGATGATGTTGTTCCTCCCAAACCCTTGTCTAACATTGAGAAGAAGAAGAAGCATGCATGGTTTAAAATTTCCTCACGCCCTCACAAGAAGAAATGAGTACAAATGGTGATTTCAATATTTGCTATTTGATGTTTGTTTTGATTATTTTAATGAGTTTGTTGCATGCATCTGAATTGATGTGACATTTCAATTGCCACTATTATAGGGCAATGATGAACAATGGAGTCCTACCCTCGAACAAGATACTCTTGATTTGGAAGATGAAGTGGAGGCCATGGAAGAACAAGATTATGTTGTTCCTTGCAACCTATCGAAGAAGAAGAAGAAGAAGAAGAAGAAGAAGAAGCGTATACAGTTGAAAGTTTCCTCACGCCCTCACAAGAAGAAAGGAGAACAAACAGTGATTTCAAAATCTTCTATTTAATGTTTGTTTTGATTATTTTAATGAATTGGTTGCTTGCATTTGACTTTGGTGTGATGTTTTAATTCCTACTATTACAGGGCAAGGATGAATAATGGAGTCCTACCCTTGAACAGGATACTACTGATTTGGAAGACGAAGCAGATGCCATGGAGGAACATGATGATTTTGTTCCTCCCAACCCACCATATAACATTAAGAAGAAGAAGAAGGAGTGCATATGGTTGAAAGTTTCCTCATGCCCTCACAAGAAGAAATGAGAAGAAACAGTGATTTCAAAATATTCTATTTAATTTTTGTTTTGATTATTTCAATGAATTCATTGCATGCATCTGAATTTGATGTGACATATTAATTCCTGCTATTACAGCGCAACGATGAACAACAGAGTCTTTCCATTGAACAAGATACTCTTGATTTGGAAGATGAAGTAGAGGCTATGGAAGAACAAGATGATGTTGTTCCTCTCAACCCACCGTCTAACAATGTTGAGAAGTAGAAGAAGAAGGAGTGTATATAGTCAAAAGTATCAAGGTGCCTTCACATGGAGAAACTAGAAGAAACAGTGAATTCCAATTCTTTTATTTAATGTTTGTTTTGATTATTTCAATGAATTGGTTGCATGCAACTAAATTTGAAGTGATGTTTGAATTCCTGCTATTACAGGGCAAGGATGAACAATGAAGTCCTAGCCTTGACCTAATTGGCCATGTCATTGCAATTGAAATGGGAGAGGCTAATAGAGATGGACATGTAGATGGGGATAGAACTGGACTACAAGTGGGGTAGGGAGATAAAGATGGACATGGGGATGGGGAGAGCACTGGCGTCCAAGTGGGATAGGGTAACAGAGATGGACATCAAGACGGGGAGAACACTGGCCTGCATGTGGAATTGGGTAACAGAGAAGGACATGGGGACAAGGAGAGCATTGGATTGCAAGTGGGAGAGGGTAATAAAGATGGACATGGGGATGAGGAGAGCATTGTACTGCAAGGGGGAGATGGCAATAAAGATGGACATGAGGATGGGGAGAGCATTGGCTTGCAAGTGGGAGAGGGTAATAAAGATGGGCACAGGGATAGGGAGAGCATTGACTTGCAAGTGGGAGAGGGTAATAAAGATGGAATGGGGATGGGAAGAGCACTGGCTTGCAAGTGGGAGAGGGTAAAAAAGATGGACATGGGGATGAGGAAGGCGCTAGCTTGCAAGGGGGAGATGACAATAAAGATGGACATGGGGATTGGGAGAGCAACGACATGCCATCTATATTAGTAATAGACCCAACACACTTCCATGCTTCTGTTCTTATTTCTCTATGAATCTTTTAATGTGCCTTCAATTATGCTTCATGTTAATGATGTTTCCATTACAGCCAAATCTGGTGGATGAACAGATGATAGAGTTTAAGGGAATCACTTTTAAGGTTGGTGATCACATTGATCTTTGGAGGTAGTGTAAATAGGTTGCCAAAGGCATTGTACATGTTGTCGACAGAAATTATCAAACCCAATACTTTAAGCACCCAAAAAATTGTGTGAGAGTCAGCATTGTTTAGGCCATTGTTGGTGAACACTTAGTGTCTTTTCCATGTCTTGGCATAGAGACCGTCAAAGAGTGCGTAGGTGGCTTCATGGTATGGAACTCTCTAAGATGAAGCATTCTATTCCAAAGGTACACATAAATGATATGGTGTTGTATATATCATACTACCTTATATTTTTTCCATGCATATGTTAATTGTGATTAATTGTTTGTTATAGGGTGAAGGTGTTAAACCTACCAAGGACAAAGCACAACCTATGTAGAAATCTATTTTTTCACGTTCATCATCTGTGAGGATTCGTGGAATTGGAATCACCCCTCTTGAAATACATAAGGATCCTAAGAAACATGCCATTTATTACACAAGCATGAACTCAATTGCAAAGAATAGACAACGTACGATATGATGAGACAAGCTTAGAATATTGATTCTACATTGTGGGTTTCATTATTTGATTATTGGACAATTGTGGTGTAGAGATATACCATTTTCATATGTTTTAACACTATGTTGTTATACATTTGATATGAGACTTTTCATGGCCCTATGTAATTATTTGATTATTGAACAATTATGGTGAATAGATATACTATTTTCACGTGTTTGAACACTTTGTTGTTATCCATTTCATATCAGACTTTTTGTAGCCCTGTAATTGTTTCGTTACGAGCAAGAATGTAATGAAGTTCACTTTCAATTTTTAGAACAAGTATTCCATTGATTGTATATGGCATATTTCCTTTTTCCATGTGATTGGAACAAATTAATGCTAGCATTGTTTGTAGTGTTGGAAAACAAACTGTCCCTTGTCAGTTATTTCGTTATGATAAGTATTTATTTCATTACGACCAATAATGTAATGAAGTCCACTTTGAATTTTTAGAACAAGTATTTGCTAGAGTGGAGATGGCAGATTTCCCTTTTCCATGTGATTGGAACAAATTAAATACTTGCAATGCTTGCAGTGTTGGAAAACACACTGTCCCCTCTCAGTTATTTCCTTATGAAAAGATTTTATTTCTCCCACTCCAAAAATGAAGTGAAGTCCACTTTGAATTTTTACAACAATAATTTGGTAGAGTGGAGATGAAAATTTTCCCTTTTTCATGTCATTGTAACAAATAAAATGCTTGTATTGGTTGCAGTGTTGGAAAACACACCGCCCCCTATCAGTTATTTGCTTATGAAAAGTCTTTATTTCGTACACTCCAAAAATGAAATGAAGTCTACTTTCAATTTTTAGAACGACTATTTGGTAGAGTGGAAATGGCATATTTCCTTTTTCCATGTGATTGGAACACATAAAATGCTTGCATTGATTGCAATTTTGGGAAACACGTTGTCCTCTGTTTGTTATTTCCTTATGATACGTATTTTTTTTTTATGCTCCAAAAAATAATTTAAGTCCACTTTCATATTTCATGAAATGTTTTTTTATTTTATACGCTCAAAACATGTATTGAAGTACACTTTCAATTTTTTTAACTAGTTGGTTGAGTAAAAATGGCATTTCCTTTTTCCATGCGATCAAAACAAATAAATGCTTGCATTGCTTGTAGTGTTGGAAAACACACTATCCTATGTCAGTTAATTCGTTATGAAAACTTACTTACAAATGTAAGCACA
>VDFB02011700.1:0-72457 GCA_007258455.2 Sequoia sempervirens
TCCATGAATTATGGATCTTAGATCTCCACTAAATGTGGATGTTTATTTTGGAGACACATTTTGTAATTAAAGTTCACTTTTAGTTTAGTTTCAGTAAATCGAAGTAGACTTTTGGTTGACTCTTTGTTTAGTTTCAGTTAACTGAAGTAGATTTCCAGTTAATTGTTTGCTCACCTACTTTTAGACATAGGAATAAATCTTGTTGATTGGTAGGAAATGATTGTTAACTCAAGGAGATTTTAGGGTTGCCTACTCCTTTGAGTTTCTATAAATAAGATCCTTGGGCTCATTATTTGTTAACCTTTATTTACTATGCAAAATTATTGTTCCATTGTTTCCAATAAGTTTGAAAGTGCATATTTGTTCACTCTTGGATGAGAGTTAAATTGGTTTGATGAGCAATTGTGTATGATTTCATACCTTTGCATGTCCCAATTCTTTGCAATTTGTTGAGAAAGCTTGAAGAAGGAAATCAAAAGGCACATGCAATTTGATCTAAAGATTTGAGTCCTTTCAAAAACGTCTTGTTCTTATAACTTATTGTTTCAATCTCCTCCTTGGACAGGGGTTCCTCCTCCTTGGATATTTTTATGTTAATAGTTATCATTTGATGTTGTGTAATGAGTTGTCTTTCAACCTACACTTTGGACAAGTGTCGTCACCTCCTCAAAAATATTGTTAGCCAAGTCATTGCGATTTGTTGTTTCTAGTGAGTTGTTTCCCAACCTATACCTCGGGCAGGGGTTCCTCCTCGGAAAGTCTGAGATCCATCTTACCATAAAGAGTGATTTCTTGCATAAAGCCTTATTCCAACATAGATCTGAGAGTTCAAAGCCTCGAACTCATTTTAGCGAGACGGTCGACCCAAGTGATCCAACCATCCATTTCCACTCCTATGCCCTCATGCTTTGTTCATCTTGAGGAGATAGGATAGATTAAAAGCTAGTTTAGTTGTAGTTAAGATCTGTAGAAACCAAAGAAAACCTTAGCTGCAATGCATTGTTTTTATGCACCCTTGTGTCCTATCGCTAAGTAAAAAAAGATAGGAACATTAGTTTATTGTACTTTTTACGCAAAACATTAGCAAAGAGGGATCTTCCTCTCTATAATTCGAAGAGCAGTTACTAAAACACTTGCAATAGCTATCTATTTCCAATAAGCACTCCAGAGGTACTAATTGAAACACCAACATGTTGGATAAGTCACTTTCTAGCCAATTAAAAAAATTTGTATCCTCCATAGAGAAAAGTCCTTTTCCCCTGCCACCCTAACAAGGATCTCTTCGTATCTCTCTTGAAGCCCTAAAATCATGCATACATGCTTGATGAATACCATTAAATAGGATATATCTCATCTTTTACTATTAATTAATTTCCTTGTATTTTCTCCTATTACAGAGTTTTGAATTTTCATCCATGTGCATTTCCAAATTGTGTTACTGTATTCTCCTTTAAATTTTTGTGCCAATGTAAATTGTTTCCTGCAAGACTAATACAATAATATGATATATTTCAAGGTATCAACTATGTCAAGCTTGCCAGTTTTCCTCTGATCATTGGCTTATGTGGGTGCTTTATGTTGTGATCTGTGAGCTAGTCCTTTATGATTTTACCAGATATCTATTTTCATCATGGAATTATTTGATCGTTTTGGCATATTCAAATTGTAAGTGTCAAACAACAATACAACTTCATTATTTTATGTGGGTAATTTTTTAACATAATATTTGATATATTAAATCTGGTTTTCCTATCTCTGCAGATTATTCACTTGTAGAAAGGAAGGAAATGTGGAAGTGAGAAGTTTGCAGTCCCTAAGTTAGTCATGGTCACAACTGAACATTGGTCTATGCCTATTCTATTTCACATTTAAAGTCGATCATAAATTAGTCTCTTAATATCTTTCCACAGGGTTTTTTAATTCTTCTTTTCTGATCTTTTAATTCATATATCCATTGAACATTTCTGGAGTCCTTATTGGTGCAGTAGATTCTATAAGTTGGTCCATTGATTACTTTATCTTAAAAGGGTGTAGATAGAATTAAAATACAAAAATGGATTGAATGTTTTGCAAAGGTTTCAATTTTTTTGCATTTGTTTTCAGTGTATTCTGATTTTTAAAACAAGTAATGTATGGTATTAAAATTTCATCTACTTTTGTGTCTACCTTGTTTTGCTTAGTTTTAGGATGAAGGGTAACAAATCTAAATAAATTAAAGAGGATGCCCGATAGTTGGAGAAAAGCTTTAACTTGGTCAAAGCTCCTCGTGTCATGCAAGAAGATCCTGGACTTACCTTGCCAAAGAAAACAAAGAAGATAAAAGTTAAAGTTTCCATTTCCAAACAACAGAAAGAACCATCCATGGAAGAGTAATGGTTGCGCCATGTTAATCAAAAGCAGTTATTTACTTTGTAATATAAATTATCTTCTTAATGAATTTGAGTTACAAATGTGATGCTTGGGAAAATTTTGATTTTGTTTTGATGCACTTGGTTTGTTTGAGTCTTTCTACTTTGAAGGCATGTGGCTATGTCGTCTCAAGATTGTTTCTAAACTTACAACCTGCCTCTGATTACATATATCTCTTTTAATTTTAGCATATGATGGTGACATATTGTTTTGATTAGAGGGAAAAACAGGTTTTGAATGGACTCGAAACCATTTACAATAGGTTTTGAATGGACTCGAAACCATCAAGTTTTGAAAGGACTTGAAACCTAGACAAGGACAATCATGCTACCCAAAGAAAAAGTCAAGAGCAACCAACATGAAAACAAAAATAAAATCTCAACCCAAACCAGCAGCCAAATCAATTTGCCAAACACATAACCAAGATTTTACATGGATCTCGAACCCATAGGTTTTGAAGGGACCATCAACCCTTTACAACCAGGTTTTGGTAGGGCCCTTAAACCCAAATAAATCACCTATAACAGCTAGACAATAGCTCACCAGTCAATCAAGAAAATCAAACTCTTCAAACCACTAGTAGAAACAACCACCTCACAGACATCCATAGTAGTAGAAAAAATAGAGCCCAACAACACTCCCTCTCCACCTCTATAGGAGAAGTCACCACAAACATTCAAGGCTCCAACATTGTCCCATAAAATCCAACAATTCTCTCCATCTCTATAGGAGAAAAAAACAAGCTCATCCTTGCCACAACAACCACAAAACACGTGCAAACCAACACTCCACCTAAATAGGAATGGGATCCGCTTCAATGGGAGATGCAAGAGAGAGCCTTCAGCCATAGAATACACCTCACCCACAAAGGAGAGGACTCCACCTTCATAGGAGAGGTCTCCACCTCGAAAGAAGACCCGATATTAAGAGAGAAGGAAAAGACTACATCAGAAAGAATGAACTTAGCAAACACCAACAACAAAAACATTTGGGTCTTCAAAATAAGCTCTGAATACCACCCAGTCCACCATCCTGCCAAAGAAACCACAAACAACTTCAATAGAAGGAGCTCCACTGAGGAACGCTAAACCAACACCATCACAACACCCAAGAACTTATCCATAGAAAAAGCAGAGACAACCTTAAGCTTAGTGAAAATCTGGGTCCTGAAATACAACATGGAAAGCCACCCAGCCAAGAGAGTCCATTCACAAAAAATGACCTCTGAGAAAGCCACACACCCCTTTCAAAAGGCCCAGAAGGGGAACCAAACCTTCCAAACTAAAAGGAATCTTTCACTACCTTCCAGACACATACTTCTAGCAGTAGCAGGGAGGGAGGAAAACCACTCCACAACAGCCCCCAAATCAAAAGAAACATTGAAGAACAACCTCTTGAGGCACACTCAACCCAAACCCCAATAGGAAGTTGATGAAAGCAAAGCACTAGAGGGAAAAAAGACTACCCACAACCAATGAGAATACTCCCAACAGGGGAACCAAAAACCCACACTCACAGAGTGGTCAAAACAAGACACCAGCCCCCATTCATAGAAGAAATACAACATTAAACAATGGGGAAAACCAGGAACAAAAGAAAGAATGAGACATTTGCTCTCACAACATGAACCACCAGTGCACACCAGAGTAGACTCACACCCCAACCATCAAGGCCAATAGAGGAAAAAATCCCAACCCAAGTAGCATTGTCACACCACAACAGGGGCCAAAGGTCCAAAATAGGTTCCAAACCATAAAAATAAGCGTGAAAGACCACTTACCATTTGGAAACGACAAACTGGTCGACAAAGACAACATCAGGACGAGAAACCTCCAAGGAGTATCCAGAAGAAACAACCACCCTAAACGCCAAGAGGAACCAAGAAAAGGGCCACAAAATAGAGTCATTGCCAAGAATAGCACCCTCATCCCCCCACAGACAGCAAGAGGGGCCACCCAAATTCACCAAAAGAAGCCCATCACTTAGAAATACTAAACCACCCACAGACCAAACCAGCGATAGAAAACAAATCTTTGATAGCACCAAAAAGCCTTGAGATTCGATAACCGTCACAACTGAAACATCCTCCAACTCGCCCAAGACACAAGGCCACAGTAATCCAGACAGACCACATAGGCCATCTGGGTCATTGCCATCCGAAGATTTGAAAGTGCCTCTCCCGCCCAGCCCGCTCTGCCCGCTCATTGCCATGATGGTGACATATTGTTACTCTTAAAAGTATAGAGCATTTTGTTTAACTTAAAACCTCAAAATAAAAAGAAATCTAGATATGTTATCATTTTTTTATATAATTATTAATACTTTATTTCTTGTCTTCTTTAAATGCATTTTTAAGTCTGAAGTAGATATAAAATCTGTTGTAACAATGTAATTTAATATACTTGGAAATAATTATAAAAATTGTAATTTTTCATCTCTAGAAGTTTTATACCAAGGTTACCAAGATTTGTGAAGGGCTAGTGTTGGTATGTCTATGCAAGTTTTGAAATTAGTGTTAAAATTAGTGTTTGAATCAGTATGTCATATGTTGTAGTTGCAACTGCCGTGGTAGACATGTATAGAAAATGTGGAGGCATAGACAAAGTATTTGAACTATATATTTTTCCTTTGAACTACATGCATAATAGTTTTTCCATGCTATATGCTTGTTGTTTGAACTGATCATTCTGTTTGCTGCGGCTTATACTTTGTCATTCCTTTATGGAAGGGAACTGGGTATACATCAATATTTGTTCAAGGTTTGCCATATCATTATGTTTGAGATAAAAAAATGTCTGAATTTCTTAGCGAAACAATTTTTTATCTTATTATCTCTTTTTCTTTTTATGCTTTGTATAGTAATCAACATTTATTCCTTTTTGGGTATAAATTTTCCCTCAATTCACATAATAAATGGACCCTGATAGAGTAGCAAGGGTTTCAGAAATGTTAACGAATTACTTTGTATTGTCTTTTGAATGGATATGCAATTTTTATAATCTTCTGAATGAATATGCAGTTTTTATAATCGCCTTTTTAGATTATTTATCTGCATGGATAATACGTTGTTTATGTTCTAGTTTGTAGGCACTATTATTTATTTTCCAGCATAGCCATCATGTCTCTAGGTGCCAACAACATGTTTGAATTTTAGATTGTTTAATTCAAGCAACGCCAAGAATCATGCTACACAGCTTGACAAACAAAGCAAATTCCCAAACACCCAATATTACAAAAGGCAGGGACTCCAGCTGGTGCACAACTCTTGTTTTGTATAACATCACCACTCGCCTTCACAAGCCTCTCTTTCTTATCATTCAATTGGTTGAGATGATTGCAATACTTTTTTAAATTCATGCCAAAATGGGTTTGGATTTTTAGTTGCTATTGTTGTTTTAAAGCATTTAGCACAGAGCTCTGTGATCATATCAAAAAAGAGAAAAAACCACTCACGTGTCTGCTAAATTCAATAGTTGCCTTAAAAAACCATCGTCGGTGGCTTCTCTACAACATTTTCACTTTTTCTCTCCATACTCAAGAGGAGCTCATATTAGCTCGGTAATGCTACAATTTTGAGCCTTCCACTTGAAAGAGTACAAGAAAAGTGAGAATGAGAATGGAAGATGTGAATACAACCGTCAAGGGACCCGCCTGACATTCTTTCTCTACAGTCATTCCATGCATTGCAGTGAACACTGCCCACTATTGATATTAATGCCTTTACCATTTTACACAGCTTACAAATGAATTTCGGACTAGGGAGTTTGGGATCAATTCTAATACCAATTTTGAATGAAACAAAACTTGCGTACAAATTCCAAAAAAAACTTACAAAAACTATGGCAAGTGATTTAACTCAAGATTCTATGCATACAATCAATGTTGCCGATGAGGAAAAATGGTCAAGGTTTGCAAGAAAAATATTACAGAACCCTTATTGACTAAGTGAAATACAACTTCCATGAATGAAAATCTTGCCGCATGATGTTTTCCATCTATCCAACCAACAATCCCAATCAAGCAGCATATTTTTCCCTCAAATTCAAATTTTGGTAAAACATAAAATCCTTCAAATTCAAACTTGGATATGAATAAAATCCTTCAAACTCAAACTTTGGTATGCTTAAAATCATGCAAATTCAAACTTGTGCACAGAATCCTTCAAATTCTAATTTTGCTATGCATGAAACTATTCAATGAGTAGATTGAAGAAGAAATCCTCCTCTATCTTTCAAAGCTTGGAGAATTTATTTTACAACTAAACACCTATAACAACATTCATTCATCTAATGTGTGAGTACACCCATTCAAAGAGTCTACTGTATGTTTAGTTAAACAAAACCACAGTAATCTAATTTTAATCGACAAATCTTCTTTGCATAGGATATTGGATACAACAAAATATTCTAATGATCATCTTAACACTCTTGATATCATAAATAAATATGTAACCTTGGACTATAAGAATCATTCTCTATTTAAGAACATCTTTGCATAGGATATTGGATGCAACAAATTAATCTAATGATCATCTTAACATTCTTGATATCATAAATAAATATGTAACCTTGGGCTACAATAATCATTTTCTCTATTTAAGAACATTAGAGATCAATAGATTTATTTACAACACATGAGCTTCGTAGACTCCAACCCCAAAGGTAAAATTCTCTTTTCTTTTATTTGTTTTTTCAACAAAAAATATACTTTTTAAATTGTTAAATCACTTATAAAAAAATTAAAATGGATAAAGATAATATACAATAACAAATATATTAGTTAATATTTTATATAAGGTAATTATTAAATAAAATAAATCTTAAAAAAAAGAGTTATTCTTATTTTGAAAATGATCATTCTCCTTGTTTTGAATATTAATCTAATTATATAATTAATTAAATTAATTTCTAAAATGACTTCAAATTATAAAATTATTTAATTATAAATTACTATTAATTATCTAGATTAATTAACTATTTGCTATCCACATCTAAGAACATACTTATTATTACTATCACGCTTATACAATCATCAAAACAAATGTCATGTAAATTTAGTATATGTGTGTGATGGTTTTCAATATGTTCAAACCTCCACATGCTGTCATGATCTACTTCCCTCTCTTGTATGATGCTCTCCCTCTAGAAATTATGAGGGTTAGAATAACAATATTACATTTACCTCAAGCCAATATGCGGTAGTTAATCATATGTAATATTACAAAGAAAAATCAACTTTTCCTTACTAAATTGAAATCATACCAAATAGAATGAAACCATGCCTAGTTTTCACTTTAGATCATGTTGCATGTATATAATGTTCAATTTGATGAGACTATCATTCATGGAAATTTCAATTAAACATGATTATTAGTTTCAAAGAGTAATAGATAAACTACAAGATGTGACATGAGATCTCTTAAAACAACTAAACTTGAGGTCACTCATTCTAAATCAAATTATCTCATTTAAGCACATAGGTTGGCATACACAAGGACATTTAACTATGTTTATAGTTTAGAATATTGGGAC
Organism: Sequoia sempervirens; assembly: GCA_007258455.2. Classification (NCBI taxonomy): domain Eukaryota; kingdom Viridiplantae; phylum Streptophyta; class Pinopsida; order Cupressales; family Cupressaceae; genus Sequoia; species Sequoia sempervirens. Next base: position 7,941 of record VDFB02011700.1, read on the forward strand.
CCAAGATAAGATTGTTTATATTTTTAGACATGACAATTCTAATTTTGTTTGGTTGGTAATACTCATGGGTTCATTGTTCATGAATGCAATTATCTTGGAAATATTTGTATACCCATATTTTTTGTTTTCACTTGTACCTAAACATTTTGAATTGTGTAGATTTCACAAATAGTTAAGTTGTTGATAGTCTCATGAGAAGTTATCCCTAAGAGAATTACATGCCACTAATTTATTAAATGAAATATGAAGGCAACCTAGGTGGTGAACTTAAAGAAAAGGGTTGAATCTAGACCTATATTTTGTGTGATGAATTGAGGACTAGTAGTGATTAGTTCAAAAATATGAATTAAGTAAGCTAGTTGTGTCATAAGAAAAAATATATGTAGCATGTCATAGTATAGAACAAATGAATTTCCATGAACCCAAAAGGAATGAAATTTGGAATAAAAATGACTTAATTATTGACCCAATGAATTGAGCTCTCACATATGGGTTTTAATATTATTATACGTGTCTTGTATAAAATTATACTCATTTGTCTTAATGTGGTGGATAGATAGGATATTTCATATTGTATTTATATATTTTATGATTGTATTGTTGATTGTAAATATGTGATTTAATATTGAATTTTATAAATGCACTCAAGATACATGTGAAACTCAATATTCAAGTTATGTGATGTTACTTTAAAAAATTAGAACACGTTTTGAACTTTTTTTGGTAAAGTTAATATGAAAGAAAATGGCTTGTTACATTTCAAATTCATCTATTAGTAAAAAACATAACAAATGTGATCATAATATATGTTCAAATATAAATGATCTAGCATGTAATATTACATCTTAATTCCCACTAACTACATCTAACAATAGTTCTTTGAGAATGCTTGCATTGGAAATATCACAAACCATACTATCATCAAACATCGAAGTATAAAATGATTTAAGGAATCCCCACAAGTTGCTTAAGAAGCGTCATCATCGGGTGTGACAATATCATGTGAAATGGAAAATATAAAATGTTTATCACCAAGGAAAGCATCTTGGTATTCCTCATTAGGTATAACATGAAAAGATGAAAATTTACTTGAAATGACAAATCACCAGATCAATAGTCATGAAAGAAGTATATATATAATTAACATTAAGCTAGTCACTATTACTAGTTATAGAAAAAAACATAATCAATCTTAATCTCATCACTATTACTATTTATAGAAAAGAGTATAATCAACATGGAGTTTATGAACATCACTATCATTAGTTATAGAAAGAGTACAATCATTGTGAATCCTTTGAACATGTGAAACTTGAAGATATCCACAATTAAAGGAAAGGTGATGACAAGCACCATGAAAGATGAAAATCATATACATATTGGAACAATTCATTTCATAGAGAATGTACAATGATTCGTTTGATGTAAGGACTTTTGAAGGCCATAAATTTTGACCTAGGAGTTCATTTGACTTTGTTGTACCCAAAATAAATTTTTGGCATTCTGCTTAAATTGAGCTAAATCATGTAAAAATGTCATCAAAAGTCTATTTTAGGTCAAACCAAACATAGGGTCTTTGTGGGTTTTTGTCAAGGAACATATGTGCAAATTTTCAAAAAATTGAAAATTAGGGTTTCATACCCCTATCTTTTAAGAAACCCTTGAAAATATGACCTTCCCAGAAATGATTGAAAATGATTTTGATAGGATTAATCAACTTCACGATCACACTGGTCAAGTCAGAATCATCAAAAGACATGTTTTACTCTGGTGGGTCTATTTCTATTTTTTAGGAACAAAGTTAGGAGCTCCACAACCATTAATGGCAGATTGGCCAGTACCAGGTGCTAAAAGCTAAGCTTTAATGACGCAACCATGGCGAAAAAGGATGAAAAATATGTTGTTTGATGAGGGAGATTCTTGAAACTGGAAAAGGCCAAAATTTGGCTAACTTTGGAAACACTACCAAGGAGAAACCGACTCAAGATGCTAAAAGCTCCATTTCTAGAGAAAGGCGCCCTTGAATCTCAGGGGCCAAATACAGTCTCTTGATTCCTCCAAGGCAGTCATCCTCGGCATTCTCCTGCTGACTCAACAACAAAAAATTCAACAAGATCATCTGATAAAATGATCACTGGCAATTGTCAACAGAAGGCAAAGAGGCTGTTATAAAGAACATCCAAAAATGACAGCTTAATTGGAGAAAGGCACCCTTGCTAAAGAAAGGTGCCCTTGAATGGGGTAATGAAGATGTCATTTATTGAGAAATGTTGTCTTCATGAATTATATCCAGCTTTGATCCAGTTTCGCGATGAAACCATCTACGAACCTACGAGCTGAATCAAACAATTGCAATGATTGATCAACTGAGGAGGCAATCAAGTAGAAAATGTCAGGAAAGCAAGAACGAAAGAAGAACAATGAAAAAGTGCCAAGTATCTTGAAAAAGGCACCCTTGCTGAAGAAAGGTGCCCTTTCTTTTGAGAATTTAGATGTCGACAAAAGGTTGAAGGACTTCCAAGATGATCTTCGTTTGGATTCTCCTTGACAATGAAACCATTTATGAAGGATTCTGGAAAAGCAATCATTTGATGATGAAGATCAATGTGAAAAAATTTTCAACAAGAAATAACTGACTAAAAAGAGCAAAAGCGCCCCTACTGAAGAAAGGCGCCCTTGCTCACTGAGGCCTTAAACTGACTTTCAGAAACTGAGACACCAACCATCCTTTTCAGGACTGAGCTAGTCACCTGATGGATCATCAAGCGAGATTGTTTGACTTATCAGTCAACAAAGAGATCAAATAAGAGCACATGAGGTCTAAATGAAGAAGTTGAAGAACAAACATTGAAAAATGACTAAGGCGAGTGCAAAAGCACCCTTGCTGAAGAAAGGCGCCTAGTCTTCTGGAGCCTCAAACTCAGTTTTCCAGCTTAACACCTCCCAGGCACATCTCTTCAGCATGGATCCTGCTCAACAATGAATCTATCGGCAACTGCTTAGGATCAACTGATCAATCTAGAGCGAGGATCAAACAAAGCTCATTCAACATGAAAAAATGATGAAAAAGCACTCAAACTCAAAAGGGACGCCTAATAAAGGTCAAAGGAAAGTTTGTTGACTTCAGTTAAGATATTTTGGAGGAAAACTTGGCCAATTCATCCCATGATCAATGGAAATCAACCTTTTGAACTCCAGATCAAGCCAAATCAGGCTTAGATCATGAGTTAGGCGTCCAAACTTCAAGGATTCAGGCTTGAGTCTATATAAAGCAGATCTAGGCATCCTTCTTTATTATTTCTTTGTAGGTTAAAGATCAAAAACAATAATAATTTCTCAAGGACGTCCTTTCAAGATTTGGCAAGGCTTTTTGACAGTTCTTCAATAATTTTTGAAGATCAAAGGCAGAGGAAGATTTCTTATCAGAGGCTAGATTCAGAGACAGATTTCCTCAGGGAGACAGCTAAAAAAACTTCCAATCCATCTTCTGTCTACTTCCTCTTTTCTTGTCTTAGGTATTCTTGCATGTCACACAAATCAGTAGGCTACCACATATCTGATCAACTGGGCAGAATCAAAATAATTTTCCAATGGAACCCATCTCGTTAGATTTTCAAGAAATGACAAACTTGCTGGCCCTATTTTTTGGGGATTTTTCCAAAAAAGTTTTAGAATCAAAATTCTGAGGAACTGGGTTTGTTCAACATTGAAGCACGAACAAAACCCATGTGCCAGATTTTTTTCCAAAAAAATACTTCTCGGTAGGCGCTACTTTTAGGGGTTTTTAGAAAGTGTCAGAACAAGGTCATCTGCACAGTCAATCTTTGAGTTATTCAGGATGCAGTAATCTCAGGTACAATACAAGACCAAGATGACCTTGTATCATGATTACCCGAAAATGACTGACATAGACTTATTTCAAAAGAATCCAATGGTTGATCTAGAAGACTTGGAGGGCATGAATTAGATCACATTGCAAAACATAGAAGAATCTGCGTTGCTTCAACCTGCGTCCATCCCCATCACATTACAGAGTGTGGAACTTGTAATTGCTTGCATTAAGCATTACAATCCTACCATGAGAGAAATCAGATCAATGGATGGGAGGGTAATTCGCAATTTGAAACCCAAGGACATTGAAAAATGTTTTGGGATTCCATCATGCCCTACCAACGTGGTTATATCAGTGACATAATGCGACAAAGCATTCAAGGCAGCCAAGAATAAATGCCAAGGAATAATGGCTGAAAAATGGCCGAAAGTGAAAAAGGCTAGCTTGCCTAAGATAGTTGGACGAGGAGAATTCAAAAATGAGTATGCAGTGTTGATCACTCTACTCAGTAAAATTATTGGATAGGAGGAGGGCAATTAGTTTTAGTTGTGGATGTACTACGTCATTTCCAAAATCATCAGCAAGAGGGAACATTATGACTGGGCCACTCTGATCAGTGATACACTCCACCAATAGATTATCGGGTTTCTAGAAGCTCATAGGTTCCACATGTGTTCTTACCTGGTATACCTGATTTCCTTCCAAGGAAAATTCAGGATATATAAATAATGTGGGGACCTTAGGTGTGCAGAAGGTCCATGAACACTTTACATGTCTTGAGTTTACTCAAGTAGAGTGACACTTCAAAAGGACAAGTGACCTCTTCACCATGCACACTATACGAGAACTAGACCATGAGATGCACGTACATGTTTCACAAGCAACCAAGGAGGCAATGGTGGACTGGGCGGATTGGTTTATCCAATTCCCTACCTTCACCTACATACGTGTGTATGGCTACATTGGACACCCTGCCATGATGCCACACTACCCTGTAGATAAGGTAGTTTTCATGGAATTCCTAAGGCAGTTGGTCGAAGTTCACACTCACTTGAGATTGAAGAAGAAGCCAGAAGAAGAAGCCAGCTATGAACTTTCCCGTTGAGATGGGACTCTATAGATGCAGGTCAGCAACAAATGCCAAGTTGATGAGCTAGGAAATGGTGAGGCTTAATCTCAAGTACCTCATTAAGAGAAGGTCATATGATCCCAGAGGTCTCTATGCGACACATCTTGAGCAATGCTCATCACATGAATCTTCTATGGAAGATTATTGGGTCAATTGTGATGATGAGTATGAAGTGCGAAGAAAGAACTATAGCAGGTTCAGGCTCTCACAAATAACTGACTTTATGTCATAAGACATCGAGGGCTTGTCTGATGATGAAGGGGAAGTCATTCTCCCCTCATTCTTCATAGATTCAGCAGACTCACAACCACTCCCAAGATTGGATTGGTACGCAAAGGAAAACCCATCTATAGAGGAAATAACAAGTAGAGTTGTCAGGAATAGTCAAATCTACCTTGACAACAAGAAGACAATGAAGGTAGTACTTCTCATAACAGAGCTGCCATAGGTTCAATCACACTACCTTCCTCATCAAGGAAGAAGCCCAGACAAAAGAAATGGTGCAATCCTCTCAAAGGGTTGCAGATGTCTGGATACACGAGGGGAAGACTGCAAGAGTCATACGTGGAGACAACTACACATACCACTAAGATAGTCATGAGAATTGTTGCCCCAGAGCCAATAATAGAGATAGTCACTGCAGAGCCAACAATAGAAGAAGCGATAGCAGAAATGGTGCTTGTGTTAGAAACATAGCCACATACATCACCACCATCACAATAGTCACAAGTCCCCATCGACTTGGACTCGCCATTGAGAGACGTCACTCCAGCACAATCTCATTCTTCGGGCATTCAAGGGCCCCATATTCCTCCTTCTAGCGAAGCTAGCCGATATTCTATCTGGCTCGAGGGTTTCCTAGGCAGGAAGAGGGAAAGGCCCTCCTATGAGCTTGACTTCACAGAATTTGACCATGTCCCACAAGACATGCTAGCGAAGAAGTTGAAGAAGCAAGTTCACGTGGAAAGGAATGCAAAACATGAGTTCATCATAGAGACTACTGCCCCACCAGAAGATAAAAACATACATGAGGTACAAGTGGAAGACTTCGCATTGTCTAAACTTAACCTCAGAAAGACCACATGATAAGTGGAAGCATACCTTCTCAAAATTGCCTCGATAAGTGCCCAAGAAAGGATGGCCAATGATGGAAAAGACAAAGCATCCTTGAAGGCTGAGAACCAACAATTGAGGATGTACATTTCTAGCTTGATGCACGACACCTTGAATATCTCGGCTTTACCACAGGAATTGTTGGATCTTCCCGCAAAGCAGAACATCAACAATTGATGACATATGGAAAAAACTTGAAATATCAATTGGAGGAATTTGTTCTTAGAGGGTGATGTATATTGGAAAATCTATACCAGTTATGGGATAGAGCACATGGACTTTGTGCAAAGATTCAACAATCAGAGCAAAAAATAGTAGAAAGGAGGCCAGGCGATGAGACCACAATTGCAGACTTGCAATTGGCATATCAATCAGTGTACTTTGAGGAAAACAAGCAACATCTGTTTGCTTGGAAAGAACAATTGGCATACAAGGTGAAAGCCTATGATGCCCATTCAGTTGAACTGATTAACTACTGATGGGTGGTCGCAAATATTATCAACTTCGCAGGAATGTTGGTAATATCCTTCCCTCACATAGAATATCAGCGCGAGGGAGGAGAATACATTGAGATGGTTACGATACAAAATCAGTTCAAAGATGTCATCCACAATACCTTCCTTGATGATCCAAACGGTTGTAAGTTGGCCAAGGTGGCCGCTTTGTCTACCAAGTTCAATGAGGCATCTACCCAATGTATAGACTTCCAGCATTAGCTCACGACAGGTGAAGTAATGCTAAAGCACCAAGTCATCATTCTGCAAAGCATTAACTACCCAAAGGCTGAAGAAGTCAATGAATGGATAGAAACATTGTTGACTAGTGGTGAGTTGTAAAGGCACCAAAAAAGGATGTCCTACCCTCCAAATGGCATTTATGATACTTGAAGTTGACTTGATGCCTCTTTCCAAGTCAACTCAAGAAGACATTAAATTTAATTGGAGTTAACTTGATGCCCCTTTCCAAGTTAACTCCACATCCCACAAATCATGCATTGTCAGATCCCACTAATTAAGGATGTCTAATTGACTTCCATAATTTGTGGATCTCAGATCTCCACTAGACATGGATGTCTATTTTGGAGGCATACTTTGTATTAAAGTTCACCTTTAGTTTAGTTTCAGTCAACTGAAGTAGTTTCCAGTTGACTCTTTGTTTAGTTTTAGTTAACTGAAGTAGATTTCCAATTAACTGTTTGTTCCCCCTTTTTAGGAATAAATGTTGCTTAATTGATTGGCAAGAACTGTTTGTTAACTCAAGGAGATTTTAGGGTTGCCTACTCCTTTGAGTTCTATAAATAAGAGCCTTGGGCTCATTGTTTGTTTAACCTTTACTTACTATGCAAAATTGTTGCGCCATTGTTGCCACAAGTTTGAAAGTGATTATTTTTTCACTCTTGGATGAGAGTTAATTGGTTTGATGAGAAATTGTGCATGATTTCATGCCTTTTCATGTCCCAATCTTTGTAACTTGTTGGAGAGATTTAAAGAAGAAAATTAGAAGGCGCTTGCATTTTGATCCAAAGATTTGAGTCCTTTCAATGTTTTGTGTTAAATAGCTTATTGTTTCATTTCCCGCCTTGGATAGGGGTTCCTCGTCCTTGGATATTTGTTATCAAAAGTTATCATATGATGTTGTTTAATGGATTGATTTTCAACCTATACTTCGAATAGGGGTTCCTCCTCCTTAGCAAATTTTTTGGCCAAGTTGTCGTGATTTGTTGTTTCTAGTAAGTTGTTTCCTAGCCCATACCTCAGATAGGGGTTCCTCCTCCTTGGCAGGCCTCAGATCCAACTTACCGAGAAGAGTGTTTGCTTGTATAAAACCTTATCCCAACGTATATCTGAGAGTTCAAAGCCTCAACCATATTTTAAGGAGACGACGTATTCAAGTGATCCAACCATCCATTCCCGCTCCTATGCCCTCATGCTTTGTTTATCTTGAGGAGATAGGATAGATTAAAAGCTAGTTTAGTTGTAGTTAAGATTTGCAGAAACTAGAGAAAAGCTTAGCTATGGCGCATTGTGTTTGTGCACCCTTGTGTCCTACCGCTGAGTACAAAAACATAGGAACCTTAGTCTACTCTACCCTTTCTTACACATTACATCAGCAAAGAGAGGTCTTCCTCTCTATAATTCGAAGGAGCAATACTATAACACTTGCAATAGTTGACCATTTACAAATAGCACTCCAGAGGTGCTAATTTAAACGCCAACAGACTTGAAATTTCATGTGGAGTGTCTTGAAGAGTTGAGTCCAACCCCAATGTCTCAACACTTTTTTAGAGTTGTTTTCATTTATTTAAGGCCTCAAAATGACATTTTTATGCTTTTCCAGTAGTTTTCAAATTTGGGTTTTTTTTTTCAAGATTTTTCATGTAATTAGAAGATTTTAGTTTACAATTAGTCTTACTTTCTAGTTAGACACAAATAATTGGCAAATTTCACAGCCAAACAAGTAAGCACATGTAATAATACCAAAAATAAATAGATTTTTAGGAGGGATTTTACTAGTTAAGGGTTTTTTTTTTAGTTGGAGAAGACAAAATGGAATGTGAATTGAAACAAAGTTAATTGTACTTGTGTTTTGATTTAATATTCTTTAATGAAATCCATACTATGAATGTGGTTACATATTCTTTAATGAAATCCATACTTTAATTGAAATAGGCCTTAAAGAGTCTTGTGTTGATTAATGAACCATGATTAAAAACTAAACTCAACTATGCTATTGAATTATTGTTTTTACAATAGAGACAAGCAAATCCTTGAAACTTGCTCATCTTACTCTATACCTACTTTTCGAATAATGTAGTGCTTAGGAACACATTTGGAGATTTTTTGTAAGAAGAGCGAATTATGAAACTTCTTATGCTCCTGATCAAACACTGTTGCTAATTTCACAGGATTTGTACACATGAAATACATGTGATGAATAATTTATAGTGTAGTATGTGTCAATGAAAAATGCCAAAACTTGAATAACTACTCAATGATGCACTTTAGGGAGCTTTCAATGATATATCCTCTTTTTTCATGATAATTATTGCCCTAGGGTTATCTTTTAATATGACATCCTAGACACTCAAATTTAAATAGTTTGGTGTGTAAGAAAATAAACAATGGTCTAATTTGGTGAAAATTTTTGGCCAAAGATAAATGGAAAAATATTTGAATTTAAGGAATAGGATCATGTGCGTGATTCTATTTAGGAGACATAATCACACCCATGATCAAGTCCAAGATGTATAAATGAATTTGGTGATCTTTGGAAAGATAAATGGAAATTAATATGGACCATTGGAGTTGTGTTTTTAAGTCTAATTTCAAATCATGCATAAAATAGACCAAATTAGGTATCAAAACACCTTATCTTAAGACAAGACTAATAAAGCAGATATAAAAAAAAGAAGTGAAAAGATATATAAAAGACATTGAATATATATATATATATATATATATATATATTATGTATTTTCTTTTTTAATACACACTTTTTCTTTTTAGCATCTTTTAAATTTACTACAACTATGCTCTTCTAAATTTTCTAGAATTACATACACTGCATATTCTTTATTTTTAATTATACTTTTACACTTCTACAAGCAAATTTTAGCCTCTTGTATCATTCAAATCTCATCTTTATCCTTTGTAACATAATGAAATATAATTTTTTTAATGTCTACGATACCAAGATGGCTTATGGGGCAACAAAACCTATTATTTATGATTTGTTAAGTGTTGATATTTTCTATTCAATTTGATAACAATCTCTCCCATTCTCTCAACCTTCTCCCCATTTAATAAATCATGAAAAGATGTTGCTAAATGAATTATTTACTTGACCTAGATGTCTTTGTCTACATTGAAATTTAAAATAAAATATTTTTTAGTTTCCACTATCCCCACTATGCAAAAGATACATACCCTCTCTTCCCAAAGCTCTTTTTGCTTTTTCTACCTACTCGTTTCACATTGAAAATAATGTGAGTTAGTCCTCAATTGGACAATGAAAATCTTTGACCCCCATGAAAAGTTGGCCTCTAATTAGGCCTTTTGCTAATGATTTTAGGTGGGGTTAAATTCTTGAAGTTAATTTTTTTTTTCTCTAATGTATTTTTTTCCACATAGCCTTGGAAAAATCATCTATAACAAAAGCCTTTATTTCTTTACCATTATTAGGGCAAACATTCAAGTAAATGTGTCACTCGTTCATCCACCTGCAATTTTGCTTCATCTATGACTTCTTTGTTTCATTCAAGACATCTTTAAAGACATCATTGGTCCAATGATTTGTTTCCATTTGCTCAATTTTTTAGATATCTTAGAAGACATACTATAGCAATGACTTTGATAGGAATTGCACCTATTTTAGTTAAAATAATCTCATAGGTGACCAATGGTTTTAAGTTGATTTTGCTTGTGATCATACATTCTTTAATTCTCTCTATTTGCATCCATTTGTTGTTGGAAGTACTACTAGCTCAAATTTCACATCCATAAAGCACCACCAAAATTACTAATAGCCTAAATAGAGTTTGAATAATTTTCCAATCCCATAACTTTGCCTCTTTGCATCTATTTTGAAGAGAAAAAGTGCTTTCCACCCTCCCAAAGTTCTTTTCCTTCTACAAGTTTCCCAACTAAGCATATTGTTGAAGTCAATCCTAATGTATTTATACTCCATTACTTCCTCTAGGATACTTCCTTCAAAATAAAATTTGAATTAATTCTTTTTCTTTTTATTGGAAAAGATCATGATCTTGGTCCTGCTAGTATTAACTTGCATACCCACATCTTTGTAAAAGTTTTCAAGAGAAAACAAATACTTTTGCAATCCTTGCACAAACCTAGCAATCAAAATATAATCATCAATGTATAAGAGAAGCATGACAACATTTTATCCAAGGAGAACATCATCTCCACCCTTTAGATTCAACCATTCTTCAAGTTTTTTGATGTAAAGGCCAATGAGAGTAGGAGATAATGTGCAACCTTGCTTAACTCCAATGTCACTCCTAAAAACTTCTTAAGTCCTTGTATGAGTTTTGATTTTTACCCAAACCTCTTCATATAGTTAATGGGTAGTCACTCAAAATCACATAGGGATACTAAGATTCTTCATTCTACACCATAACTTATGCCTATGAACCATGTCATAAGCTTTCTTGAAATAGAGAAAACAACAATAAGCTTCTTCTTTCTCATTCCAAAATTTATCAATGATATGTCTCAAAGTGATTCGATGATCAATTGTTGAGTGCTTTGGTTTGAAACCCACTTGCCCTTTTGCTCTTTTTTCTTTTTCTTCTACTTATTTGCTAATATTGTGCTCAACCATGATACCAAATAACTTTACAAACAAAAGATTGATCATGATCGTCCGATAATTGAAAAGGTCACAACAAACCAACAAACCTATTGATAGTATATATAAATTAAATTATAAATCTATAACAAACTTCACTAAAAAATCATAATAGTAAATCTTCAAAACTTTTAATGCACATGATTTGTTGTCAACACATTACTCAATTGCCTACAAATATAATATAATAGAAGACTTTTAATGTCCACGAGGTCAAAGATAGTCTATGGGACAACAAAACCTCTGATTTTTGCATTATGAAGTGCCGACATTTTGCAATTTAGTTTAATAATGAGCCCTCTTGTTGTCTCCATCCAATCTTTGTTGAATAAATCTTTGAAATAAGTTGTTGTTAAACTATTTTGTAGCCGTTCCTAATGTTATTGTATGCTTTGTAGTCTAAAATAAAGTGCTTTTCAGTTTCCACAACCCCAGTTGTACACAAGATACAAACCCTCTCTTCCCAAATTTCTTTTGATCTTTTCCACGTTCCTGTTTCACACTGAAGACAATGCAAGTTACTTCTTAGTTGGGTAATGAGAATCATTGACTTCCACGAAATATTGACCTCTATATAAGCCTTTTGCTTATGGCCTCTATAAAGCACACCACACGTTACTAAAATAGAGAGAGTTGTAGCTTTAAAAAAAGACCCTATTTAAATTGAAAAATAAAAACCCGACTTGTCACTGGATCGAAAACATAGATCCTCAATAAAAAAAACTTTGCGAAGACCTTTTTGGATTATTCTCAGATTAAGACAAATATTAGACTTCGAATCCATTTTTAGCGCCATTTTCAGGGTCTGCTCTGAGTGTAGAATGCCCCCAGAGAAGCATGGGCGGGCGAAGGCCTAGAGAAGCCAAATCGGTAAATGAAAAGGGCGAGGACGAAAATGTCAACATGTTACTCGACTGCTTTAAGCGCGGAATGACATACCATAAAACTCCTCCAAGTAAGTTTCACCTACTAAATTTCTCTTCATTGCTTTTCCCACCTGCTAGTATATATAATTGAGTCCTAATATATCCATTTGTAGGTAATCTAGTGCCTAGTTGCCAGTTGCCACCAACATAGGGCTATCTCTTTTGTTATTATTAGGCTCTTCTGTTGGTCACCTTTTTAATAATTCATTTAATAAAATTTTCTTGTAACAGTTGGCTTATGTTATTTCTTTTGATAAAGTTACTGGGACTCTATTTTCTGTGCACTCTGTTTTTAATAGAGTCGATAAATTCTTTTGTAGTCATAAGCCTAATTGCCACCACAGAGGGTATCTCTTTTATAAATTCATAATGCCTCTTTTGTCAGTTTTTTAATTTAATTTGACAAATTCTCTTTGGTAATCTTTGTTTAATTGACATCACAGAGGAGTAGATCTTTTGTTATTCTGCTGGGTAATTTTTTTTTCAATTTTGTGGGTAATCTTTTATTTAGTTGACATCACAGAGGGGCGTGTCTTTTGTTAAATTTACTAGACCTCTTCTGGTGTATTTTTTAAATTGAATTGACAACATCCATTTTGTGTGTAACCTCAACTTAGTTGCAACTGCAGAGGGGTAATTCTTTTGTTTAATATATTTAGCACCTTCTATTTGATGAGCACACGGTTATACTGGGGGGGGGGGGCGTATGAATCAGTATAACAACAATGTTTACTTTTTCAAATTTAATACCATATATAAAACTTGATCGTTAACAATAACATCATTTACTCAACATCAATAATCGTGCACATGAGAAGAACACAGTGACACAATATTTAAGTGGAAACCCTAATGGGAGAAAACCATGGCAAATGCATGCTTTTATATAAATTCTTCTTTTTCCAAAGTTTGTAGGCACTGACCTACTAGAGGCACCAACCCCTCATTCAATTCATGAGCACCAACCCACTAGAGGTACCAACCCCTCATTCAAATTTCCACCTTATCAATGTTGCTTCTACAACGGATAACGGATAATCTTTTTCTCCACAAATTTTGCTATAGCTCTCTTCTTAAAGCTATTATAAACTCCTCCTCAAATCTGCTATAGATTGATCATAAATCTGCCAAGAATATGATCACAATCTCATCATATAAATCTGCTATAAAACTCCTTATATCCTTCTCATCAAATCTGCAATCTTATCTTGTCATTCTCTTCTTATCAAATCTGCTATTTATCGTTTCATTAATGGCCCTTGGTGTATATTCTTGATTATCTTTGCAACACAACACACTCTTATTCACATATACTTCATTATTGATTCATTCCATGATATTTATTTACTCCATAGTATTTGAATGATCTTCATATATATATTCTCTTTATTCCATCACTTCACTTCATTATTCTTTTCTTCACTCACTCGTTCTTCTTTATTTATATATCATCTATTGCTCCACTCTTCTCTATTGATATATCTTCATTTATGCACTAGATCAACTTAAATTCTAACACTCTTCACTGCATTGCTTTTATTCCTCTTTAAATCTGTACATAATCTTCTATTCAAATATGCATATATCACTTTATAGATTTCTGCTATTGCATATCAGAAATCTGCACTTTTATGACTGATCTTTCATTAATTTACTGCTCTAAATCTGCTTCTCTTAGAATTATATTTCATTTATTCTTCTTGTTCACTTTTCATTACATTACAATGTTTGCACTTCATGTGTGGTTGGCTGGCAGCATGTTTGAAAACTCCAACTATGGTTGGCCAACATAATTATATAATCTTGAGATGTACGATTTGTGGCCTTTGGCCCAAATTATTCCTTCATCAAAAGTATCTTACTCAAACGATCTTTTGACAACGATTTCTTTGACATCACAAACATCTCTGACATCAATCCTTGCATCATAAAAATCCATAATCTTCTATCTTCAAACCTTACATCGAAGCATCATGACATCAATGACAACTTCCACATCAATGACAACTTCCAATTGTCTATATATTGTTGACATCAGTGACAACCATTTCCTATTCTTTCATCAATGACAACATGTCCAACACTATTGGCTACGCTGCATTGAAGGAGTTGGATGGATTATTTTATCTGATTAAACACTTCATCATGTTTTCCAGGATTTGAAGCTAAGGCTCCATTGTAAAGCCCCGTTACTTTTAAAAGTTGAATTCATTGTTCTAAATTTTTCACATCACTTATTTTTAATCTTTTCTTTTTTCTGCAATATTTTGTACATGTTGTTGACGTATTTCTCTATTTACCAGTCTTAATGCACGATCCATGTAGTTCATTCGGAATTCATGACTATCTAACATGTATGCTGGTATATTAATGTAAATTCTATTGGCTCTAAGCCTTGATTGGAATTTAGAACCTGATATTGTGGGAAGTTGCCCTAATTTTTTGCAATTTGAATAGGATTTTCATATTTATACCCTCAAGCCTATGCTTTAAGACCTTTTTTTGTGGAATAATTTGTATATCTTGCAGACCCATTTTTTCTATTAACCGATCTTAATACACAATTGATGCAGTTCAATCAGGATTCAGGAATTTGTACCATATATGGGTATGTTATTGTAAATTTTAGTGGCATTGAGTTTTGTTTGTTAATTATTGGAACATGGGTATGTGAAAATGACCCTAATTTTTGATTTTTTGAATAGAATTTTAGGTTTATATTCTTAAGGCTATGCTTCTAGCTTAAATGATTACAATGTTTGGAGCAAACCCTACCTTTCTTGGTTATGCATATTTTAAAGCATGTAACAATTAGAACTTGAAACTGGGGCTTCCTATTGTCATACTTGTGTGCTCTACAATTGAGCTATCAACCCTTCACATTTTTTTTGGGAGTATGGATTTACCTTTCTATAGAGAAAACATATCATGCTTAATTTGTATAGGTGGAACAATTCTTTTTATAGTTACAACAACCATTGATTCCTTCATATGATTTCTCAAGTTAATCTAAAAAAAAAGATATTGTGACTTAGGCCCTAAGTCACCATGTTCATGTTCATGTTTGAGTTCGACAAGGAAAAAAAATGGATTTGTGATTAAGCTTGAAGAATATAAATTTATTTTTAATTGTTTTCTATTGTGATACTAAAGTTAACTTTTCATTGAATTGGTGAGAGGGGATATGGTCTCCACCATTTGTATTAATATAGAAAGATTTAAAGTAGAGTAGCTGGATACGCCCCTGCCCCTCCCTGTGCACGTGTATCCTTGTATCCGATACAGATACTTGTGCGATACGCCATGGATATGCGTTGGATATCGTACCCGCACGTGCCCAAAAAACCTTGATTTTCCAGCCGTGCCAGATACTATGTGATTTGATTTTCAAAAAAGCTAATGTGAATCTTCCAAAATATTATCTTAAAAACTTCAATCATGCAATTTTTTGTTTTTTTTGTATAAATAAAACCTACACCAAATGAGGAAGACAAATGAAATGTTTTTCTATTTCAGCAACCCATTTTTCTAAGTCTTCTTCCAATACAACTCTACTATTTTTTTGGTGTTTTAATTTATACAAATTTAAAAAAGTTAATTGTTTATAATTTTATATTTATATTATATTGTTTAAATGTTAGAGATTTAAAAAAAATAAAACTTATTCTTTAAATATAAATAAAATTTATTAATATATATTTAACTATTTATTCTTTACTAAATTATTAATATTTAAATTGTAATACTATTTTAATTTATATTTTCTTATTTGCTTTTAAAGTAATGAAAATCTCCTCTAATAACTTAGAAAATATGTGTATTTTTTTATGAATGTCATATCCAGCCATATCCATATTGTGTTAATGATAACATGCAGCGTCGAAGTAACTTCCAGCGATATTCTTATTATGAATAAATTAAATAATAGCTTAATGCTATTTAATTTATATGAGATGTTTTATCTTGAAGAGGCACAAATATTTATAAGGTGCTATTTATATGATAAGCCTACATTATGAAGAGGCACGTTTTGTTTTAAAAGGCACGAGTTCTTATGAAGCCGACCCTCTTCTTATTGGACGCGATTCTTCTTGGAGGCCGACCTTGAGATTAATGAAAGGACGCGTCTCTCATCCTCTCTTGTATATATATTCATTAAGTTCGTTACATTCAGTATTCAGTTTTTAGTATTCTATCATTTGTCTTATCTCAAGTGCAAATTCAAGAGAAGAAGCAGTGTGAAGTTATCATATGTAAAGTGCGATTATTGTTGAAGTATTCAGTTCTGAGATAGCAGATTAGATATAATAGGATCTGTGCTTCTATCATTTGCTGATACTTATTCTGGCCTCTCTCATTGGCCTCAATTGTACAAGTGTTCTCTTCAAGATTTAATATATATAAGAGATATATTGGTGTTGGGTTTTTCTCCCTCAAGAGAAGGGTTTTCCCAGGGTATCTGCTATGTTATTGTGTTTGATTTGAATTAATTTCTGTGCATACAATCTGATCATTACAATTTACATGGTATCAGAGCGGGTTTGAGAGGATCGTGATCAGATTTTTCCCTAATCAGCAATACCCTATTCGTTCATTTGTCTAAATTAGTCAAGATTGTGAACGGTTTGAAGATTGAGGATAGACTCGAGGGAGCATCTAACTTCACATCATGGAGATTTAGGATCATGCTTACATTGCGTGAAAATGACTTGGGTGAGTTCGTGGAGTCTAGTGTTCTTGAACCTGAGGAGGAAGAAGAGAAGTTGTAGTGGGTAAAGAAAGATATTAAAGCAATGAAGATATTGGTTGATTCCGTCAAGGATCACATTGTTCCTATCGTCTCTAAGTTGAAGACAGCGAGAGACATGTTCAAAACATTGGAAGAGATGTATGAAATCAACAATACCAGTTGAGCACTTGCACTGAAGCAACAACTACATCATGTGAAAATGGCGAAAGGTGAATCAGTGATTGCATACTTTATAAGGATTGCAGATTTGAGAGATCAGCTCTCGACAATAGGGCATATGGTTGATAGTGCTGTGAAATGTCCCTACTGTCATCAACTTTCTCCTGTAACTCCCAAATTTGATCAGCTGGATCATCATGCTGTACCCTGTCAATCTCAACACCATCTATCACAGGAGAGAGGAACTCATAAGAAAGCAAGTCAAACCGCTGACAACACCTGCTCCCTAAAACTGCACGAGATATGCTATCATCCAACATGTCTAACACGTGCATACCAGAATTGTGCATCCGAAATAGGTCATGTACATGATGACTGAAAGTGAAACTGTGTAGACTCCTGACCATGTACACATTGGGAATCTCCTCAACGAGCTCTGTCTGAAACCCTGATGTACTGACAGAATCTCTGATACTATGATCAAAGCCCACCCCTAAATTAGGGTCAAGAGTGGAATTAGCGTCCACCTCAAAGAGCGGATTATCACAAGACAATGTAATATCCGCCTCATAAAGAGGATTGTGTACAAACTGAGCCTCATAACTGTACTGATCCCAATCAAACACCTCTGATCCCATGGAACTATAAGCAAAATGATAATCCTCCTGAATCATCTCATGCTCCTCCTCCTCTAGAATCTCCTATTCTATTTTCTCACTTTTTGCATTGACGAGAATGATAGATCGCATACTCCCATCCTTAAAACCAGCTTGCTGGTCCGTTAAATCAGTGATGCCATCACCCTCATAAAACCACTCCATTTGTCTATTTGTACCCTTAGGCTTAAGAGGACAATTGTGGTTTTGGTCATAAGGAGCTTTGCAATAGAAACATAGCTTCCTTTTTTGCAAATCATTTATTGTTTCTCGGTCCAATGGAGCTGCAAACTTCATTTTTTCATCAACATTTTCTGATTTCTTAGATTCTGATTTGCTATCACTATAGGATGAAGATGCTTCTGCATTTGAAGTGAACTTACCACGTGAAGCTGTAAGTTCCATGCTACGAGCTTTTCTCATAGCTTCGTGCAAAGTAGGTGGATCGAATGCCTTGATCCAACCTTTCATTGGCTCATGGAGACCTACAAATAGAATGACAAGTCTCCTCTCTAAGATTCCGGTAACCATAACCGAGAGCTTCTGAAACTCACCAATATAAGACTCCAAACTACCCAACTGCTTCAGCTGAGCAAGGTCTCTGAAGTAAAGTTCTGGATCACGCCTATCAAACCTCTCAACCAATCTGTTAGTGAATTCCTGGTAAGAAGTGATCCTATCATGATGGAGTGTGACCATGCCATGGTGCCACCAGTCATGTGCCACGCCATCCAGGTGAAGTGCTGCAAATCTTATGGCATCCTCTTTTGCCATTGGACGTAGTGTCAAAAAAGTGTCTAGTTTGCTCACCCAGGCTCGAGCTGTGACTTTGCCACTACCATCAAAATTAGTTAAAGTAAGTTTGTTGGTAGCCTGCCTTAGATCATTATACCTATTTTCAGGCCTCCTATCTGTCCAGTTCCTGCCATGCTCTCTTTTCTGGCTCAGAAATTTGTCGAAGTTAAGGTGATCCTTAACTCTTTGGGGCAAAGCATCCCACTCATCATGCTGTGTCATGATGTTATATGCAAAATTCACATCACCTCCCTCGGCCACGTTCTCCTCAACAGGATCATTTCTAATAAATGTTGGTCGAGTAGGCCTGTCATAGGTGCGTACTGGAGTAACTGTCCTCTGTCTATCTCCATGTACACTACCTTCCTGATCTAGATCCTGATTTCGCCTTCTCTGAATGCTCAAATTCTAGACGTTGGTACTTAGCTGCTGGAGGATGTTCGCCACTTGTTACTGTCTTGCAACAAGGCCTCTCAGTACATCTCTGGCCTCCCTGTCCTCGTCATTAAGACGGTTCTTGAATGGTCCTTCCTCATCTCTGTCAGCCATGTTATCCAACTCTAAATCTTTGTCTTGTTTGTCAAATGGAAATGCCGGAAACGGTTCAAAGGTACTTCTCTGATAACCAGTTCCCCTGCGTGAGTAATACCTGTCAAACCTATTCTGATGTGACCGCATAGAAACTACTAACCCTCTAGGCTGGCAGGATCAGAGCTCTGATACCACTGTGATGAGCTCTGCTGGCTCACAACTCAAACCCCTATATTTTTCTTATCTTATTTGTGTTTTTTTGTTTTTTAGAGAAATTTTCTAGACAAAAGAGAAGGGGCATACAACATAAAATGTAAATCTGAGCTATTTTCTATAGAATGGAAGTGCAAAAGGTATTATTTAACTGAAACAAATAGATCACAAATGATAAACGTACCCGAAAGCTTCCAGATTATTTATTTAAGAAAATAAGTCCAGTTTGCCAGCCAAGATGGTGAAAACTGGCAAAATCCAGTGTAGGAAGCTACAAAATGCAATGTCCAGCCTAGAAACTGAGGTAGATGGTAGATATAAGCCAGACGCCAAAGAAGTTGAAGAGAAACCCTTAAAAGGAAAGGCGTTTCTCCTAGAAAATCCAAACGCCCTTGCTCAAAGAGCCACGCACTTCAAGCAATAAGCCAAAATCCTCAACTCAGAAGGTACGGCCATGAAGTAGAGTGTCTGCCAGATGAAGGAAGGACGCCATCTCTCAAACCCTTCTGAACTGATAAGGAAACTCAACAAAAACACAGATTTAGCTCAATAGAACCTCTGAATGAAGCTCTCACAAATGCACTAATTCGACTGGTCTCTCCCAGTCTCAAAAAATGCTCAACACTGAAGAAGATCTCGTTCTCCAATGGAAGAAATTGCTCAAACCCTGGTCACAGAGAGTAGCACAGAAGAAAACCCAATTGGCAAAGTCAAATGATCAAGAATAGAGTTTGATTTGCCAAAAATGCTTATATCCTCAAGGGGCACGCATTTCAAGAAGATGATGCCACTTTTCATGATTTAAATCTTTTAAAATATATTTAAGTCACTTTCAATAGTTTGACTTAAATATTTTGGGCGCCCACTTTGAAGATTAAGTGATTTAATTTTAAATCACTTTTCATGAAATATTTAAGTGATGTAAAAAGTATAAAGTCAATTTGACTTTATAATAAAGTGTTAAGCTAATAATTAACTTAAATCACTTAAATAATCATAACTCTCTCAAAATTCCATATAATTTTGTGTCGTCAGAAGCTGTCAACCCTTGAACTGCCAAGGCCTGCTCTGAGCCAATCACTGAACTCTGAACTAAGAACGACAAAACTCACCAAATAAGGCCACTGACCCTCTAACCCAACCTGTTAGCCTACGAGAGTCTGAGTTATAGGCTAACCACCATCAAACATGATCATGCCGAAAAAGGGGACATTACAGTTTCTGTCCTCAAAGCCGAAGGATTCTCACCGCAATTCGACAACATTTCATTATCATAAGATTGTATAATCCAAATGAGAGCAAGAGGGGGGGGGGGTTATAAATAAGAATTAGGGCTCCAAATTTCAAATAGCTTTTCCCTCCAAATGGGACGCCATCCTTGGGAAATGATATTTGATTTTAATTATTACTTAAGTCCTCCTTTTGGGCATCCAAGTTCAAGCCCTCTTTTAAAACAACTTTAAGTCATTCCTCCTAGGCGTGGGGGTCAAAAAGTGAACTTATAACTTAAGTTATATTTTTCCTTTTGAACTCCAAAGATGGTGGATGCACAAACTGCCAAAAATATCAGGACTCCAACAACTGAAATTGCCACTACTACTAGAAATAGAAATCCTGCATTGAATTGCTGCTAGGACCACTACCAAAAATAACACATACTAAAAATAGAAAACTGCTAAAAATAGTGACTCCAAATGCCAAAGTAGCCCAAATTGAGATGCAGTTGTGACTTACTAAAAATAGTAAGTGCTAAAAGTAGACATTGCTAAAAATAGCAATTCTGCCCACCAAGGATCTCAAAATATCTTAAAAAACCCAGAAAACACTTTGGCAAACCATTGCAGTTACCCCTTGAAAGTGCTGACAAGAATCCTCTAAGAATCTTGGAATCCCTTGAAATGCCTCCGAATAGCCTACGGGACTCCAGAAATAGGCTAATGGTCACTAAAAGCTTAGGACTGAGAAGGGGACATCACAAGGTTCTTGTTAGGTTGGTTGTAAATGGATCATTGAACTAGAGGTAGTTTACTCTAGATTTGAAGAGGCCTCCAAGAAAGATGGATAGAGGCCAAGGTGTACTCTAAATTGTGGAAAGAATTTAGAAAATGTTTAATATAATGAGGAATATCTAGATTCAATTGGATGCGGTAGAAGAGGATAAAAGAAGACGTATTCTTAACCCTAGAACTGATGATAGTGATGATGGATCAGATAATGGACTAGTTGAAGATATCATGATGGATGAAGAAGACAAATATGAAATAAGGTTGAAGGTTATTTGCAAAATTGGTGAGAAAACTAGAGTTAATTTGCCTAATTATTCTATTAGTTTGAATCTTCTAGAGTTGATTGATTGGATTACCAATTTTAAGAATATTTTGAGTATGATGAAATGATTGATCCCGATAGAGTGAAGTTTGCAAAGACAAAATTGAAAGGTCATCTTGCTATTGGATGGAAACAAATTCAATTGGAAAGGAATAGAAAAGGTAAGTCTAACATCAAAAATTGGGATAAGATGGTATATAAATTAATGGCTAAATTAGTTCCTACAAGTAATTAGTTGGATTTGTTGAAAAAGTTATAAAATTTGAGATAAAAAGATCTAAGCATAAAAGATTATATTGAGAAATATTATAAGTTGACAATTAAAGTAGGTCATCATGAAGATGATCAAGAGGTGGCAGCTAGATATATCAATGGTTTAAGGGGATCAATCCAAGAAGAGTTGAGCATGTTAACCATTCAGCCTCTCGATGAAGCATATTAATTTGCTCTAAAATTTGAAGATAAGTTGATCCACAGATTTTATAATAGATAGAATAATGTTATACCCAATCCAAAACTCAACATTTGTACAACTTGATACATCTCTAATGTTGAATTTTCATATTTTTGTGTTAAGATCCATCATAATTGTTTTCGGTCAAGTGGCAAGGTTGGCGTGTCAAATTCCATTATTTCTACTAATGAGTTTTTGCATATTGATTTTGGTTATCTATGTTTCAAGATTGAAATGAATAAGCTCCTAACCAATGTAATGTCCCCATTTATTCTCGTCTTAGCACCTCGTTGATTAGCCTATCCTTTGACCCTCATAGGCTAATACTCATGGTTAGAGGGCCCTGTTTGGCAATTATCAGGTTGTTTCCTTCTCCGGAGTTCGATATCATTCAGGATTGGCCTTTGGGGAGTGAGTTGGGACTCAGTTGTGCACACTTACTATTTATAGTAAGTCACTTGGTTAATGGAGTCCAGTGTTACTATTTTTAGCAGGGCACCTGGATGTGCAGTTGACGCAATGGTTGACCTCCTGGTTCAGATGGAATGGAAGAATAATGTTTAATGAGCAAATTATGTTATTTTAATTATTATTAAAGTTAATCTTTAATAATAATTAATTATTTATTCAAAAAGTGCATTATAATGTTATAATATAACTTTATGTCAATGGGGCCATTAAATGACTTAAAGGACATTAAAAGAGGTGCCCACCTCATGAGATATTATAAAGTGCATTAAAGGCAAATATTAAAATATATTTAAATGATGAGAAGCTTCTAGAGGTCGACCTAAGTCATGGAGAGTATATAAGCTATCAAAGCAAATGAAAAGGATTCATTCATGATTATTCATTTTTATGTTTTGAAGAGTTTTGCCATGGAGAAGAAGAAACCAAGGGTTTCAGCAATTTCTGCCATTATCAGCTTTGGAGAGTGTAGCTGCTTTGAAGTTTGTGCTTCTTGAGGTTGTGAAATAACTTTTGAAGGTTGCTTTTTGGATTGGCTGCATCCAGTAGTCAATATTAAGCTTATTTGGTGAAAGATACAAAAGTTTTTGTAAGGGTTTGAAAAGATTATCAACCAGAAATCAAAGATTCATCATTTGTTGTGAGTATTGTTGATTGCAGACCATAGCTGGGCCGTACCTTTCAGTTGCTGCAGGCTGTATAGTCCCATCTTGGAGGCGTCCCCTCTCTAGGCCAAAACGCCTAGTTTATGTGCTGCTTTTTGCTTGTGTTTGGGGCAGTTGGGAGGTTATAATAAAGTGGCGCCATTATTTGGGTAGAGAAATGCTTAAAGGCTGAAAAAACAATCCCCAAGGGTTTTTACCTGCTGCTGTTATCATTTCCAGAATTTCAAATAAATTGAGTTATTCATTTCGGGTATGACTTGTATAGAATTTGCAAAGTAATAGAATCAGATTTTTAATATATTGAATAAGGGGTGTATTGAAACAATGCCAAGGTTATCATAGTCAAACTTAAATCTCTTTAGCATTTATTTCCTGTATATTTTCATTGCATTTGTATGCTTTACTATTGACAATTGCTGGCATTATCTAAATCAAAACCTCAAACAAGCATAAACCATACAAAATAATCAAAACCAAGAAGAAACAGTCAGGCAGTTGCATTAAAAATAACTCTGCAGTTGGGAGGGTTTTACAACCAATGATTTGGAGCTCCAAGTGAACACATTTGCAAATGGAAGGATACAAAAAAAAGACAATTTTTTTTACAAAAGGAGTAGCATGCACCAAGTGAAAGTAAAAAATTTCAAAGCTTCTATAGACAGTAACTAGGCATGCACCTTAAAATTGGGTACAAAATTCGAAAATTTTAAAGTTTATGCATAGATGCTTACTTGATAACAAAAAGGTGCCTATGTAAGGTGATTATTAAAGTAGGAACACACATTATAATAGAGACACAATTGGGGTTTTGAAGTCAAAATTGTAGTTATACTAGCTAGTGACCCATAGCAGCATAAATCGTTTGGGGAATAAATCGGCAAACCAAAAGTTCAGGATTTTTTGAAAAAATCGGGAAAAAATCGGATTTACAAAAAAACATAAAAAATTGAAAAAAGAATGTCAGAAACTACTTTAAAAAAAAAATTAATGGCATTTCCATAGCATACAGACATTGAGAGCAAATAAAATACAGAATTCAATCCATGAATTATAGAAAATAGATTTTTGTTGGTTATATTCATATCGCTGATTACATTGCACAAAACATACTACAACTGCATAAATATCAGATGGTGACAGTTGTCGCCTACCACATTTTTCATACATGTCTACCAAAGCATTTTATCAAACAGTTCACTGCCTTGCTGCTATGGCTAAAACCCTAAAACAAGGTGCTTTTGAACAAGTTATGGATGCTTGGAAAAGATCTATCAAAGCATAATAGTAAGCAATAGCATAGACAAGGTAGTGAACTGTTTCAAAAATGCCTCAAAGAAATGTGGTCTCATGGTGATGGAATGCCATGACAATCCATAGCAATTTGCTTGTCATGGCATTCATTATGGCATTCCATCACCATGAGACCACATTTCTTTGAAGCATTTTTTCAAATAGTTCACTACCTTTTCTATGCTACCACATTTTTCATACATGTCTACCAAAGCATTTTATCAAACAGTTCAACGCCTTCATGCTATGAGTAAAAGCCTAAAACAAGTGCTTTCGAACAAGCTATGGATGCTTGGAAAAAATCTACCAAAGCATAATAGTAAGCAATAACATAGACAAAGCAGTGAATTGTTTGAAAAAATGCCTCAAAGAAATGCAGTCTCACAGTGATGGAATGCCATGACAATCCATAGCAATTTGCTTGTCATGGCATTCGTCATGGCATTCCATCACCATGACACTACATTTCTTTGAGACATTTTTTCAAGCAGTTCACTGCCTTGTCTATGCTACCACATTTTTCATACATGTCTACCAAAGCATTTTATCAAACAGTTCATTGCCTTGCTGCTATGGCTAAAAGCCTAAAACAGTGCTTTCAAACAAGCTATGGATGCTTGGAAAAAATCTATCAAAGCATAATAGTAAGCAATAACATAGACAAGGCAGTGAATTGTTTGAACTTTGAAAATGCCTCAAAGAAATGCAGTCTCATTGATGGAATGTCATGACAATCCATAGCAATTTGCTTGTCATGGCATTCATCATGGCATTCCATCACCATGAGACTACATTTCTTTGAGACATTTTTTCAGCGGTCACTACCTTGTCTATGCTACCACATTTTTCATACATGTCTACCAAATCATTTTATCAAGCAGTTCATTGCCTTGCTGCTATGGCTAAAAGCCTAAAACAGGTGCTTTCAAACAAGCTATGGATGCTTGGAAAAAATCTATCAAAGCATAATAATAAGCAACAAGCCATGGTCTCATGGTTTTTCTTGTGCGAAAATCAGCTCGATTTCGTTTTTTTCCAGATTTTAAACACGTTTTTTTGGCGAATTTGCAGTTTGAAACGAAAAAAATCATTGACCAAAAAGTCAACCAAAAAGTCAACGATTTTTTCAAAAAATCGGGGAAAAAATCGTCGAGCCTGCAGATTTATTAAAAATCGCGATTAATCGGGTTTTTTTGCAGATTTATGCTTCTATGCTAGCTACAAACAAATAGATTAGGACAAATGACCGAGAAAAATTAAAGATCGTGCAAGAAAACTCTCAATGATACACACAAAAATGAGGGCATGAAATAAAGTGTTTCTTGTAAAAAATTGAGGGTTTGATATAGTTGTGTGACACGGTTTTGGCATGAAAGAATTTTGGTTTGTTTAAAATTGTGTGACAATAGCTAGATTCATGGGTTGGAAGGGTTTTATTGTGTTTATAGATGCACACTTAAGTCAAAGGCACACAAATAAAATGGAAATGTTCAGATTTTATTAAAAAAAAAGAGAGGTTCGAATCAATCATATATAGGTGCACATTGGGTGTATGAGTGCACACCTCATAGAGAATTTTTTGCCAAGAAGAACATAGTCGATTTGGACCCTTTCATATTCAACTGTCCAAGTTTGTAAAAGAAAAAAACCTCTCTTAATAAGAGGTAGTGCCACTCCATACATGTTTTCCTTTTCAAAAAGCAAAAAGCAAGTCTTCTATAAATACTAAGAGGCATTTGTATTGAACTCAAAATTCTTACTAGGATTAAAAGAGCAGTAATATTTTTAGAGAGGAGGCATCACTCAGTTTATTAGGAGAATTTGCATATTCACTCTTTCACACAAAAACAACACTAGTGATCTCTACCTTAGTTCTGATGAGCACAACGCTATACTGAGAAGGGGGTGAATCAGTATAACAACGATCTTTTACTTTTCAAAACTTAATTAACCATAGCAATGGCATACATGCAAGATCTAGCAATTAAGAACACAGGACAAACACACGATTTACGTGGAAACCCTTGCAAGAGAAAACCATGGCAAAATATTGCCTATATACTGATCTTCTTTGTAGGCATTGACCTACTTTTACAAATCTTCTTTTGTAGGCACCAAGCCGCTAGAGACACCAATCCCCACAATTGAGCACCAACCCAGCAAGAGACACCAATCTCTTCTAATGAGAGGCACCAACCTCCCGATCTCCTTAGTTAGGAGGCACCAATCTCCAAACAACAAAAATGATAAATATTTGAAACTTCTTTTTAGATCTGCTCTAATTCACCTTCATAGATCTGCTCACTACTTCATCAAAATCTGCCTTTAGAATCTCCTAAAAAATTTCATAAATTCTGCCATAAAGCTCTTATAAATCTGCTCATATGTCTCTTAAAATTCTGCTCATATTTCTTCAAAATTCTGTACTTATATGCCTTTTAAATCTGCTCCTTTTACGAATGATATTCAACGAATTGCTTGCTTTCAAATGGACTTTCAAATCTCTTGAAATACCTTCACCAAGGGGGGCGACTTCATGAAACATGTCATTTACAAATGGATGCAACACCTCGTTTTATATGCACCCCTTCACCTTCGTCTTGGGCGCTCCAATAGGGGTCGACCCCTATAAAATAAATTTGATTATTTTTTATTTTCAAATTTAACTCCCCAAAATGGGGCACACCAATAAGGGTGTCGGCCTCGATGTAAAAAATAATTTAATTTAATTTTGAAATCACCACATGGGAGCGTTAGGAATCTAAGGGTCAGACCTTAGAAATAGATAAAATTAAACTTTTATTTTCCTTTATGAGGTCGGTGACTTCATAGAGGGCTGCTCATAAACACATTCAAATAATCTTGATTTTGATATGATGATTCACTTCGTTCCTCAATGATCTCTCTTTGCCTTTGAGTTCCTTTGACATTAATGACAACAATTTCCAAGAAGTTCTTTTACACTTGCAAACTCAAATCGATATTAGTAGAGGTGCCATTTGGAAGTTTCTAAAGGAATTAGAGAAATGTATTTGCAAAAGTGCTCTAGAATTTTGAGAGCATTCAAGATAGCAAGAAAAAAAGTCAATAGAAGGTATTCAGGTTTGAGGCATTAGAAAAGTTCGAGGTTTCAATACCTTTTGGATTTTGTCATGATCAACATAGAAGAAAGCCTCATTGGAATTGTCTAGAGCTGCCTTTAGAGAAATCTATTTTTCACACTAAAAGTAGCATCATGCTATTTTTTTCTGTTGTCATTTTCAAACAAAAGAGAATATTTTGGGATAAAGCTATTTTTAGCTAGAGCTTGCTATTTATAGATTTCCATTATTTTTAGCGTCCTCTATTTTTAGCCTAGGGTTAGCTATTCGTTTGTCTCATCATGTGAGAGATATGAGGATTAAAAGATAAATTGTAATGATTTTAATTGTCAATTTTATTGGTAGTCACATGTAATATTAGTAGTGGACGAGATAATTTGTAATAAAGCTTGCACATCAGCACACAATCCTAGCTAGAGTTGTAGTTGAGTTAGTTTAATTCATTTATTTTCGTGTAGTTCCTTTGTAAACAATATAAATAAGTGCCTTTTTGCACTTAGTTTTATCAATGTTATTTCTCATGCTTGCATATAGCTAGAGTTGCTATTCATCAAGTGTTTAGTGCTAGTTACCTAGGATTTGTTATTCTCTCAATGAAATTTATTTTTCTTGTCTTGCTAAGTGTTGGCGTTTAAATTCGCACCTCTGGAATGCGGATTTGAAAACGGACAGCTATGCACAGATGAACTGCTCTTCAAATTAGGAGGGGAAGCTCCTTCTTGCTGATGGTGTTTGAAAGAAAGTAAACTAAAACTAAGTTGCCTATCTTTTTGATCAGCTTAGAGCACAAGGATTTTTAAACACAAACGCCGCAGCTGAGATTTTCTGATAAGAGTTTCAACTACGACTAACTTAAACTAAAGACGTTCCTAACCTCTCAAGTAATAGCAGAGCAAGAGAAGTTAAAAATTAACAAGGTAGATTTTCTGACAAAAATACTTCAATAATCTCTCTCTCAATGAACACCTACACACTTCACTGCAAGCTGAAATAAAGATCACAAAAGTAGAACATAGATAACGGAAATCTGAGATTTTGGACCAAGGCAAAAGAGGCTCATGATTTTATTACTCAAATCTCTGAAACAAAGCTCACTTCTAACACGCCTTGAACAAGAAATTGCAGCTAAAGAGGCTTGCAAACTTATTCTTAACACAATAGAAAACAGCAATCACACTAACTCCTTGTTGGCTAAAGAGGCTCAACAATTTGCTTATCACAACACAAATGAACAATACTTGAGCAACAAATAGAAGGCACAATAGGCTCAGCGTTTTGTTCTCACTAGCACGGTTAAAAGAAACTAAATGAGCAAAGGCTCTTATTTATAGAGAAGCAGAGGAGTAGGGAACCCTAAAATCTCCTTGCTTTCACAATCTAGGGCTTGCTCGGCAAGCAAGCTTTATTACTAAATCTAGAAAGATAAAACCCTAGAAAGCAGAAAAAGCGAGAAACACCAACTATTACATCTTATCTTCTTTCTATCCTCAAAGAATGGATAAGGATTATTCCAAGAATAGAAAGAAAGCGGGAAATAAAGCTTCTAGAAGAAAAAAAGCTCGATCACATCCGCTAGGAAGTTAGAGATTGTGTCCCGGTTCGGTGCATCTATACCCATCAACAGCAAAACACCGCTTTTCAAGAATATCTTCAGCATCTGCAATAGATCTCGTGAAATCTTCAACCTCATTGGCCGCTTTATCGAACTTTCTGACATCACTGAAATATGGCCTATCCTTCCGCCAACTGGACTGCTGTGAACAACACTCTGGAACTGATTTTGCACCTCCTCAAGCCCGACGTAAGAACCGTCTTAAAGACTGTACTGAGAAGGGATCTCTATGACGAATTCGCTGATGAAAAGAAGAGCTTCAACCACCCTTTGTCTGTAGACGATGAATTCTTCAGATATCCTCTCATAGGTTTTAACTTTGAAAACGTGACGCTCCCTCCAGGCAAGGATTTGTTTCTTGTGTTCTCTGGAAACTGTTGAACTGTAAGCTGTGTTTAAATCAGCAATGATAACCTCATGTCTCGGTTTTACTTCAGCCAGTGTCTGTTCAAATCCTTGGATATCTTGACGTAGCTTATGAGCGCCTTCCCTTAACTGGAACATCTGTGCCAAGATCTCCCTTCCTCTGACAATGAAGCTCTCGATCCACTCCTGAGTCTCCTTCCCACATATGACCAGCTGTCTTAACTGATGGTGATCAGCTGGTGTCTCCAAGACCTGGGGCAGCAACTGGGTTGCTTGCGAAGAACCATGAACAAGGTTAGAAATGAAAAGCCTGAGCTGCTGATTTTCAGCCTTGAGGGCTGCCTTGTCTTCTCCATTTTTAAGCACTCTTTCTTGCTATATTTATCTTTATGCATATTCCACATCCTTTCGCATTCATCCTTTGAAAGAGTTACGCTTTCAGGCCACGGGGGAATGGAAAAACACCTTTCGACCATATCAGGCTTTAGACTGCAAATCAATCTACTGTCTGCTGACTGGATCTCCCTAGTAGCCGGGTTGTAATGCTTAATGCAAGCGATTACGAACTCAAGGCTCTGAACTGATATAGGAATTGATGCTGCTGCGAGGAGTCCAGAATGTCCAAGGTTCTTGATTGAAGTGTTGCCTGCTCTCTCCAAGGCATGTAGATCGAACACCGGCTTGACATGATGCAAGTCTCTTAAGCTGTTTTGATATAATTGTGAAAGAGAGCTGATTCGGACTTGAAAACATTAGGAGTGTACTCCATTTCAGAAAACTCGAAGAATGACTGTAAACTCGCCTTGGTTCAGACAAGTCTTGAACAATTTCTATTTTTAGAATGCTGATTTTTGTGCTCCAACGGACAAATTTTTGAGAAATTTTTCTGAAATATGGGTTTTGTTCAGAATATCGATACAAGACAACCTAGATCGTCCGTTTTTGAAAATTTTGAATTTTGCCTTAAAAAGCAACAAACCCTAATTTCTTCAAATTTTCCCGAAAAAAGATGGCATCTGGGTTTTGTTTAGAATGTGATTAGAAATGAACCTAGTTGATTGGATTTGCAAAACCCTGACGTTTGATCGAAAAAGCAGCCAACCCTAGATTTTGAACTTTCTTGAAAAAAGCTGCGATATGGGTTTTCTTCAGAAGACTGATTGGAAAGGACCCAGATGGATGAAATTTGAATGCACTGAGGTTTTCACTGACATGCAAGATAAAAGCACTTGCTGCAACTTGATGAAGTTTTTTTGAAAAATTCTTCAGAAGATTGAGGCAAAAAGACCCAGATGACTAAAAAATGGAAAGCCTTGGTCTTCTACTTGAAAAATTTGATCTTCTGGAACAAGAAGAATGAAAAAGCAAGGGTGTATGCTTGTTGGTTTGAAAAATCTGATGTAAAACCAGCAACTATGGATTCTTGAATCACAAAAATTCTTCAAACTTGCTGCTCCAACTTTCTCCTCTGAAGGCTACCTGCAAAAATAATGAAAAATACATGAAAGAATGATGTTAAATAGACTTAGGGTTTGATTTAGGTTTTGCTTTCTTTTTGATTTTATTTCCAAAACCCTAAATTCAATCTTTTTGAACTTGGACGCCATTCTCCTTTTGTAATTTTGAAAATTTTGAAAATTCTTGAAATTTCTCTAAGGCATGAAACTTTGGGTGCCTTTCTTCAACAAGGGCGCCCACTTCTTCCAGTGTTAGTCAAAATTTTGACCTTTTCAACTTTCCTTCATTTTGACATGCTACTTCGCCTCTGATTTCCCGTTGACAGATTAACCCGACATGCGAGCTGAATGATTCACGGTGGAGCCTGACTGATTCTGAGAAAGAAGTTCTGGAGGCATCTCCGGCGAAAGACTTCATTTCGACCTCCGAATTCATGGGAGCCTTTTCCTTCCAGGGGCGCCCTTTTCATGATTTCCAAGTTCTTCCTTCTCCCTTTGATCTTCTGATGAATCTTCGATTCCGGGAGCTGTGTAGATCCAACTGACTGTCTGAATATTTCGTTGGATAGCCAGACTGATTTTGGTGAGGTATTCTAGGATGCTACTTCTGCAAAATCCATCATTATGAGCTTCAAAAGTTTGGGCGCCCTTCTTCAACTGGGGCGCCCATTTTTCTAGACTTAGAAAATTTTCAATTTTGTTCATGTCTTTCACTCCTACAGGTGATCTTTGTTGAATTCGGAGTTTTGGGCGTCAGATTGATGGATGTTTGGGCTCGTTGCGAAGCTGAGAAGATTTCAGGAGGGGTCTTCTGGAAACAACTCTGCCAAAAAGTAGATTTCAGGTCCTCAAAAGCTTGGGCGCCCCTGGCAAGCTGGGGTGCCCAGTTTCACCAGAGTTAGTTTATTTTTCACATTTTTCACCTTTGCTTTCGGATTTCTCTTTTCAACTCTCATCGGACCCTCTGTTCAGCTCTTTGAATCTGATGACTGCGAACTCCGTTTGTCGTGCTGGATAGCTCACTGGAAAGCCTGTTGCATTCTAAAGACATCTCGTTATAACTTTGACTGCAAATTCATCTGTTTGAACCCTTGAAAAGTTGGGCGCCCTTCTTCACCTAGGGCGCCCAGTTTCTCCAGACTTAGAAAAAATTTACTTTAATCTTCTTCTTTGAGTTTCAGATCTTCATTCTATATCTTCCACTTTGACTCGAATTTGCCAGAGACTGGATTGTCGGATGCTCTGACGGGGATATCCATTGCGAAGCTGACTGAATACTGAGCAACTTCCATTGGAGGTCCAAACCCTAATTCACTCATTTGGTGACCTAAAAAGGTGGGCACCTTTCTTCAACAGGGGCGCCTAAACTCAGCAGAGTTAGAAAATCTTCATGACTTTTCAATTTTTCTTTCTTGTTCTTCATGCATGTTCATCGTTTCACCTTCCGCTGAAAGTTTGAATGCTGAAACTGACGCCTGGCAGCCGAATGACCTCCATTGTTGATCTCAGAGCTCCAGATATGCTTCTGAAAAGCGGAATAGACCCAGTAGGGCAAAACTGATTATTTTAAGATTCTGACTGCACCAGCCTGGTATGGACGCATTTTGAGCCAATCAAAATCAGTTCGGACCCTGTTGGACCAACTTTCTATTTTTAGAAAATTTTGCCAGTATCCGTTTCGAGAGAAACCCAGAAAAACCCAAAAAACGTTACTAATTTTAGAAAATTTCTAAAAATAGCAGTTTTCCTAAAATTTAGGGATGAAAAACTGAGATCTGAGTTTTGTAGATTAAGCTACTCTCAGCAAACCCGGATCGTCAGATTTTGAAAATTTAGCGTTTTAACCCCTCATGCAAGACATGCACACCCAAATTTTGACCTTTTTGACTGATTTGACAAGACTTTTACTTATTTCTTCAAAATATCTAAGTGTAACAAAAATTTTAATTTTGGGGTACAACACTAAGAAATGTTTATTCGGATGCCTTGTTATGTGTTTTGAGGGTAAAATTACTTTGGTGAATTCACAAGCTTTGTATTGTAGGTTAACTTGAAGGTGTAGATTGTGGCTTTGTGTTGAGTCTTGCTTTTAATTTACCAAAACATTTGTGTTTATGTGTTTTATCCCAGTCAACTTTGTATGTGTACTTGCATTGTTCAATCTTTGTATTTAGCTAAATTGTAGATATTTCTTTTATTCAAAAAACCCAAAATTTCTTGTTTAGTTCTATGTATTGAATTTCCATATGCTCTAGATTAAGAAAAGAAAAAGATAAGCTTATTAAATTTGTTTGTATTGCATACTCTCAATCACTCTAGAAAACACTTTAAAGATTGTAAATTGCATATGCATATTGTTCACAATAAATTAAGTTTCGTTCTACAGGGAGCTTTACTTTCTAATTCAAGGAATAGTTCTATTGCACATCTGTTTTATTTTGTGCTGCATTGAAAGGTTGAAATTAAAATTTTAACAAACAAGAGAGGAAGTAGCAGTAGATTTCCAAGAGCAAAAATCAAGGAGGTGGTAGAGGAGCTTACAATGATGAAGTTGAAGCAAAGGAAGACAATGACGCTTACCATAGAGGTAGATCTAATCATCATCAAAGAGGCAGGGCTAGATATGGAAGAGGTGGTGGAAGATCATGTAGAGGAATTTGTTTTAAATGTGGAGGTGAAGGATATAGATCATTTGATTGTACTCAGTTAGAAGGAGGACATG
The DNA here is from genome assembly GCA_007258455.2 of Sequoia sempervirens. Lineage (NCBI taxonomy): Eukaryota > Viridiplantae > Streptophyta > Pinopsida > Cupressales > Cupressaceae > Sequoia > Sequoia sempervirens. Next base: position 41,875 of record VDFB02011700.1, read on the forward strand.
ATAGAAGATTTGAAAGGAATGGAAGGACAACAAATGCTGATGAAGTAGTTTCTTCCAATGATGAACCAATAAGTATGTTGGAAAAGGGCGAGTCGTTATTGTTGAAGATAAATTTGTTAAAGCCTATCAAAGATTTGAATGAATTGGTACAAATAAAAAGTTTGTTTAAGATTGTAGGTAGATCTGGAGGTAAATGTTGCAAAGTGGTTATTAATACTGGTGGTATTGATAAACTTGTTTCAAATGAAATGGCAGAAAAGTTGAATTTGAAAAGAATTAAGTATCCTAATCCTTATAGGGTTTCCTAGTTGCAAAATGATCATAAAATTTTGGTTGGTGAACAATTTCTTGTGAAATATAAGATTGGAGTTTATGAAGATATAGTTTTGTGTGATATCATGCCTATGGATGTTTGTTATATTTTTGTTGGGTAGACCATAGAAAAACGATAGAAGAGGTACACATAATGGCAAAGAAAGTTCTTACAAGTTGATAAAGGATGGAGTGAAACATGTACTTCTATCATTAAAAGAGAAAAGAGAGAATGAATGCTAGAATAACATTGGTAAATGGTAAGCAATTTTTGAAGAGTGTTAAGTAGGAGAAGATTTGTTTTGTTATTATTCCTAAGTGTATGCAAATAGAGAAGGCCACAAAGGCTAATGAGGTGATAGATCTTGAAATTTCTAAATTGTTGATAGAGTATAGTGCAATTATTTTTGATAAACTACTTAAAGGGTTACCACTATTGTGAAGCATAAATCATCACATGTATCTAATTCTAGATAGGGCAAATCATGGATTGACATGGATTGAAAGTGAAGAATTGAATAGGCAAGTTGAAGAATTGTTTAAGGGATTAATCCGAGAGTTTGAGTCCAGGTGAAGTATTTGTGGCATTAGCACCAAAGAAATTAGAAGAATGGATAATGCATACAGATTTTAGAGTAATAAACAAGATTACTATCAAGTATAGATTTTACTTACCAAGGATGAATGATCTTATGGTTTACTTGATTGGTGCAAAGTACTTTAGTAAAATAGATTTGAAGAGTGGATATAATCAAGAGATGAGTGGAAATTGCATTCAAGACTAAAGAAGGTTTGTATGAGCGATTGGTTATGCCTTTGGATTTACTAATGCACTTGGTACTATTATGAACCTAATGAATGTGGTATTGAAACCATATCTGAGTAAATTTGTTGTATATTTGGTTGACATTCTTTTTTAAGTAAAAGTAAATAGAAACACCTAGAGTATATTAGGTTAGTATTGTTGAGTTCAAGATAAGAGAAATTGTTGATGAATTGGAAGAAATGTAGTTTCATGAAGGAGTTGGTATATCTTGGTTTTGTTATTTGTGCTGAAGGATTTAAGATGGATCTTGAGAAAGTTAAAGCTATTGTTGAATGACCTACACCAGTAAGTATTTGTTCTACCATTAGCTTGGCCAATTTTTTTATGTTATTTCAAGTTGATTGTGATGCAAGTGGGACTGCAATTGGAGCTGTTTTGAGTTAGGAAGGGAGATGTATTGCTTATTTTAATTGAAATTGAACTATGCCAAATGAAATATTCACTATGTTACACCCCATTTCATAGTTATTGAGTTACTTTTACCTTCATGAGTAAAAATGTTGATAAATGCAAATTAATACTTTAATATGTTTACCAGGTGAAAGAAATACTGAATATGCAATAAGATGTTATTGATTTCAAAGGAATGAATATGTTTTGTATTGATGGAATACGATGAAAAGATATGTATTGCAATGTGAATATTCTAATGCTTTGTGGATGCAATTGTTTTATGATGCAAGTGGATTTCATGTGAACATCTGACTATTGTTATTATATGCTAAGTTGAATGCAGGAACCGGTTCAAGCCTCCAGAAGAGAGGGGAAGTATCACTTAGGAGAGGGGCTTGGTCTGGTAACCTTTGATAAAACCTAAACTGAGCTTTCACACACTCACGACTTAGTGGGTCTAGTCGAATCAAGATAAATTGGGGATTTTGTTTAGTCGTCTTTGAATGATTATGATTTTTGTCTTTGTTTCTGAGATTGGTTCTTTGGTTGAATTGCGTGCCTATATCCTTATTTTAAGTTTGATTTCTTCCTTGTGTATTTACTAATCGATGATTATATATATATATATATATATATATATACATGTGTGGGTAAAAATGATAACCCATGTACGAGTACGTTGCATGCATAGGGGAAATTGGATTTACATATTCCACACATATATATATGTATGTATACATTTGATATTTATATATATATTTAGCGATCGGTGAAAATGTAATTATACGTACTATATATATATATATGTGAATGTGTCTATCGATGAAAATATATAGATATATGTTTATAATAAGATAATGAGATATGTAAATAATACATAAATTAATATATATGCATTTGTATATATGTGCATATTAATAGACGAACATGTATATATTGTATATATATATATATATGTATTTAATATCAAGTAGTGATTTTTGTGTATGTCTATATATAATAATATATTATAATGATTAACATTATAATATATATATATATATATATATATATATATATAAAATATGAATGCATATTAAAATATGTGCAAGTTTAAATAAAGTACATATATGTTGCGCAGCCTATAAATACAGGGAACTTGAATAAAAGTCAGCGAGCATAAGCATATGCTACGCTAGTATGCTTGGCTTTGGAAAATGAGAAGCCAACACAGTGTGTATCATTGAATACGTTTAAAAATGCTTTGGTGTAAACTTCTAATCATTACTGAGCCATTACCATATATGAGATATAGTGATCAAAGCTTTAAATGCAACACATAATATAGCGTAGGCGTGTAAGTCCATTCTTTAAACATTTAAGCATGTTATGGAAAGAGTTTAGTGCAAGATATAAAGCGCAATATTCATAGCATGAGGCACAACAAACATAGGTAGCGCATAATATCTAGTGCCAATCAATGTGTAAATATAGCTACCAAGACTTTGTCAAAACAAAACAATAGTAAATGCTCATGTACAGGAAGTAAGTCGACCAAGTCAAAACAACAAACATGTGGCGGCAACTGAGAATGATATGAATCGATTAGAAGTCTATTTTTAGTATGAATATCCAGATTGTGAAGCATTTGAAATATGTGGAAATGGTCAAGTATGTAGCTGGCCAAGTAAGTCGACTTGTAGAAGACAAATACCTTGCACTTCCGATTATCTTACTTGCTGTTCATTTGAGAAGTGTGACTCATTCACCATGGTTGTGTATGTGTTCACTGTGCACCAATTCTAACTGCCACCTTTTCTTTACCTTGCTGAGTTGAATCATTTGAGCTGAGAAGTGTCATTCCTAATACCCTGTTTCTAGCCTTTAGTTGTTGATTTTTGTCTATAAATAGAGGAGCTATCTAAGTTGTGTGAGGGTTTTTGAGAGAATCTAGAGAGGATTTTGAGAGGGAGTATTTGGTAAAGTGGGAGAAAGTTATTTGGGAGTTGCTTATTGATTGGGAAGGTTGTGTTGGGAAACCAGATTGATCAATTGGAGCATTGCGTAAATACTAAATAGGCATGCTGGTTACTACTTTTTATACTCTTTTATGCTTTATATGTTTTTAAAAAGATTATATGTCTTTGGTTACCTTGTTTTGGAAAATATGTTTAATTGTTTATTATGGAAAGATTCTTGACGAGTCTAGTTGATAATAAGCCCCATTATAGGGATATATAGATAAACTCTATATAATAGATTATGAGTGTATAAGTTATTAGCTTATAATGCTAATCAAACCGTAGTGGACAATGAGGTTAGTAGCAAAACAGGAAAGGTGGCATAATAGAAATGGCATCATCGTTAGGTTGTGATGTTATGTAAAACCTTGATTGATAATTTTATTTGATCGATTACTTATTCCTCCTAGAAAGTAGGAAGAGAATCTTGACCCTTGCCTGTTAGGGTATAAACTTAGTGGATATATCGTTAATCAAAATGGGGTTGATAAAATGTATTTGCTAGTTATGCTATTTCCTTATTTTGAATTAGAATCTATTCCTATTCACGAAATTCTAAAAGAGGACACATGTAACGGTAACCCAAAATTGTATTGTGAAAGGACTATGGGTGTAGATGCACCAACTCCTCACAAGTTGAATTATGACCTCCAAATGATATACAAATGTAGTAAACTTGAGAATATTTGAGGTATTTTGAAAGAGAAGTCTTATGATTGGTTCATGATCACTTGAACGTTACTTTACTTTGATTGAAACCCTAGGTTAGGAATAACCTATTTTGTAGGGTTGTCTATTTGATTATTGATTGAAGCGAATAAGTCGGGATTAACCTATATGATCTAATTGATCATTTGATTGATGATTATACATTCAATTGGAGTTGATTTATTGTTGGGTCCATGCTTTTGAGCGAGTCCTTTATTGTTATGATTAATCTTTTGATTGAGGTCATTTATTGTTGAAGATTATACTTTGATTGAAGTCATTTATTGTTGAAGTTTATACTTTTGAATTGAGGTCATTTATTGATAAGTTTATACTTTTGATGGGAGTCATTTAATGATGAGATAAACCCTTGATTTGAGACTTTTATAGTTGGGATTGTACCTTTGGTACTAGAGTCATTTAATGATGTGACGTTATGTTTAATCCGTATGGTTAATTGGTATGTTAGAATTACTTTGAATTACTTGAGTAGAAGTGTCGTAGTAAACATAGAGGTAATAGGTTATTCCTGGGGTTAGGATAATCCAGTGAAGGGGATAGCCTATGCACAAATTATGAATGGTCATATATAAATTGAGCAAGGAAGGTGGCTGAGTGTGTGCCGTACACTCCGAAATCAAGAGTGATGAATACTTTGACCAAAGTAGTGTAATTTGCCACTGTTTACACTATCAGTTCACTTTGTTTCCAAATTTACGTACTAGATAGGGAATGTCATATGTGTAGATTGTAGCCATTGTATGACAGATCGAGAAATGTTTAGGACATGCCACCAAGCTCATAAAAGGTCATGTTATTATGAGGTTACCAAATCAATCTCTTCGTCGAAGGGTAGGGCCATCTATCAGTTAGATAGATGTGCGGGGGATCGCAGTTAGTCCAAGATTGGCAGAAAAGCGCTTGAGTGATGCTTCTCCTCATCAGTTGGCGACCAAGGTTTGAAAGGGGATTACCTGGATCATTCGTACATCTTTTGCCAGTAAGCTCAATGGAGCCTTGTATATGTATTTTGTATCCATTATGATGGAAAGATTGTAGAAAGAAAAATGATATCATGTTATCATGTACTATGTAATCATTACTTTGGAAAGTTGTAATACTTTGATATAATGCAATGGAAAAGTTTGGAAAGATGATTATTTCGAATGTACATGTTATCTTTTGTATTTAAGGAAATTTTTTTTGCTCTTAATGGATAGATGCTTGAAACTTTTACTTGAGGTTAAAACATAGGAAAATTACTGTGTAGAACAATGGGCATGTTACATTGTATATGATGAAGAGTTCAATGCAATTGTGTAAGGATTAATGAAATTGAGACATTACTTGTGGTCAAAAGAATTTGTTTTGTATACTGATCATCAAAAATTGCAATATTTGAATAGCCAAGGTAAGTTAAATCAAATGTATGTCAAATGGGTTAAATTTTTGCAAAGATTCATTTATGTTGAAACATGAGTCGTAAATCCAAGAGAGTAGCTGATCAGTTGAATAGAAGACATAATTTGCTGATGGAAATGAGAATTCAAGTTGCTGGTTTTGATGACTTGAAGAATTTGTATGAGACTGACATTGATTTTGTCTAGGCATGGAAAGCATGTAAGATACTAGTAAGTGGAGATAGAACGAAATGGTTGGATTATTTGATTCAAGGTGATTAATTGTTCAAAGGAAATCAATTATGTATTCCTAAGAGTTCAATGAAAGAGAGTTTGATTAAAAAAAAACATAGTGTGGATTAATAAGACATTTTCAGATGGGTGAGATAATGGCATTAGTAAGTGAACATTGTTTTTGGCTGTAGATGTACAAAGATATAAAAGGGTATGTGCAAAATTGCAAAAGGAAAAAACCAAAATATTGGATTATATGAGCCATTACCAAATCTAGAGAAACCTTGCGAGGATCTTAGTATGGATTTTGTGTTAGGATTGTCAAGAATTCAAAGAGGTAATGATTCAAGTTTTGTAGTCTCGATAGGTTTTTTAAATTGACACATTTTATTGCTTGTTAGAAAACTAATGATGTGGTACATGATTTATTTTTTTGAGAAATTGTCAGATTGCATGGATTACCTAGTAGTATTGTATCATATAGGGATGCAAAATTTGGTCATATTTGGAGGACATTATGGAAGAAAATGAATGCAGAGTTGAAGTTTAATTTAGCATTCATTTGCAAATAGATGGACAAATAGAAATTGTGAATAGGAGTTTGAAAAACTTGTTAAGATGTTTATCAAGAGAAAACATAGAAAATTGGGATTTAGTCTTACCGCAGGCTGAATTTGCTTATAATGATTTGGTGAATTGAAGTATAGGTAAAACACCATTTGAGATTATATGTGGATAGAATTCAAAGAATGTTTTAGAATTGAGAAATTTTACCGAAAACCACAAAAAGAGTGCCATAGCTGGAGATTATGCAAAATGTATGAGAAATTTACATCAAGAAGTAAAAATTTAATTAGAGAAAATGAACAATAAGTATAAAGAACATGTTGATCAAAAGATGAGATATAAGGAGTATGGAGTAAGAGATGAAGTTTCAGTTTATGTAAGGAAATAAATATTTCCATAGGGGATATATAATAAGTTGAAAATGAAGGAATTTGGTCTTCATAAATTTGTTAAGCAATTTGATTCAAGAAATGCATATGAGATGGAATTACTAGAAGATCTTGGTATATCACAGTGCTTAACATTGTTTGTATGAGTACCATGAAGGAGAATCAGGTAGTCACATAATAGAGATAGATTTGAGTAAACAAGTACCTATGTGGGAATTGAAACAAATTGAAGATACACTTGATAGCAAAATGGAATGAGCACAACAAATAGGAAATACGAATATTTGGTAAAATATAAGGATGAGTTAGTTGAAGATTCTGTAGGGATGTTGAGAGCTAGGGTTGATGAACATGGTATCCTTTAGCTCAAAGCCTTGAATGAAAGTGAGAGATTCATTTTTCATTTACACGAGGTGTCTTATGCAAGAGCAATCTTGCGTCAACCGAAAACATTTCTTTAATGTTTGTTTGTTTTGTATCTGTTTGCCAGTAGTTCTAGATGTTTTGCAGTCATATGTGTCAAGTTCATGGCATTGCATCTCAGTGCACTAATGTTGGTACAAAGCTTTATATCTGTAATGGTAGGCACAATCAACCTTCACTAAGCTGTGTGGCAGTTAATTTTGAAGATCTTTGACTGTGGTTTGGACATAAGTTTCATTAAGTAGCCAAAACGTTCCTGTTGATGTGATTTTTGTGACCACACCAATCAACAGAACAAAGTATCCGAAGGCTACTCCATTCTCTCTTGATCAAAGAATCCCGTACGCTAAGATTGCAAGAAAGTTCGTATGTTCAACTCCAAGGTTCCGAAAATGCTATGGAATACCCTCTGTTGGTTCGTTGTGATTTGCTGTTTTTACGAGGGGACTTACACAATTGTTTAGAATGTTTGCAGCTGATAGCAGTTTAATGATTGAAAGGGGATTTTTGTGAATGATGCGAATGATTTGGCTATAAGGTATGTGTTCCTATACTAACCAGAATTGTGCGGAATCTAAATGTGTGCAGGGTTTAAAAAGCCTAAATTCTAGTCTAAATGCAAGATGTGTGGAGCTTAACTTCAGCAGACTTCAACCGGATTTTGCCTTGCCTCACGTTGGACAACTTCAACAAAATCGGTGCAATCTTCAAGGGAGTAGCAGAAGGTATTCAGATTACAACTCAACATGCATATACCATCAGGACGACACATACAAACACGTGAATCACAATCGAAGTTAAGTTTGAAATGATTTCCAGTTGACCACACAAGGCAAACTTGCCGTCAACAAGCTGCTAGTGGTATGGATTAAATGAAGCTACCTCAATCAAACACCACAAATCCATAGCTAACTACTTGCATGAAAATGAAAATCACTCTAATTTAAGTCCTACTTGAAGTAGAAGGACGAAGAAACCTTGCTAGCTACTCATAACAAAAGACAAATTCATCATCAATGAAACTCTTTTTATTATGATAGTTTTCGCAACAATTCCTTACAAAGTTCTCGAAGGGAAAACTTTCCTTATCCTTCACTATGCTATGTAATGAAACTATGCTAACTCTAAACTGTCTCTCTATGCTCTATCAGAATGTCTATTCTCTAGTCTAATAATGTACAAATGAGGGGGAGTCCCCTTTATATAGCTGGCCAATCTCAAAAGACGGTCCAGATTAAATTACAATGGACGGCTCAGATTGAGCCACAACAGCCCTAGGCTAGATTCTGCCCTAAAAAATGTCGGAAGGTGGAGGAGTGGTGCAATTAATGAGCACAAAATAGGCAGATTCCTCCTTTGATCACGATGGGCAATTAATGCCCACTATCCTTCTAGAAGATTCTCGTCCAGGATCCTGTTCCCACTGTTCTTCTCTCTGACCGCGAAAGCAACAAACCGGGCTAGCACTGCATCAACTTCTTGCTCAGAAATAGCCGGAGTAAGATTAAGTTGGTACTCAAAGATAGCAATCGTCTACTCCTGCCGGATACAAGACTTTCTCCAACTCTCGATGGACTCCTGTGTGCTCTGAATAATAGCAGAGAATGTGGAGATATTCTCAAAGTCCACCTGAGGAAATACTCTCATCTCAGAGAAGAATGGCTGCAATCTTCCCTTCAATTCATCCACTGTCACCTCCTCAGGAGTTAGTTGTTTTGTGAACAATGCCTCTAGCGTGTTGAAGATGCCTTCCTGAATATTTCCCATGTTCTTCCTGATCTTGGCCGACTCTGTCCTTGCCGTGTCAAAGAAGCCTCTGCCAGTGAATGCAACAGAATACCAGCCTGTAAAATCATATCTATCTTCTGCTTGAATCACCCCTTCTTCAACCAAAGTCTGCATTGGCATGCGCATCAGAGCAGCCAGGTGTGGAATAGTCTTATCCTGAAATATGTGAGTATCATTCCATGCCTGCTCAATGTTCTCCAAACGAGAGAGGATACTGGAAGTATGCTGGAAAGAGGAGATAAGATCTACAATGAATCTCTCAGCCTCAGCATGAACACCGCCAATCCACTTATCTCCCTCTTGAATGGCCTTCTTCATCTCTTCGAGCCCGCTGATTGACTCTCGTGGAAGCTCAACTGGAAGTTCCACCGTTGGGTTCTCCTGAGCACATGGATGTGCTAGATGCCGCACATACCCAACTAAGGCCCTATGCTCCCTTTTCAGCCTCTTGTATTTTTCTTCCTTTCACAGCAGCCTATCTTTTAGCGCTTGGAAGAAGTTTTCAGCCTCCTCGATCACTTGTGCTCCAGTAGGGTGCCCCGATTCAATTGTAGTGATCGTGTAATTTTCAGGCATTACATCACCTAGATCACATTCTTCCCTCGGAACCGCAACATGGAGAGTGCGAGAACCGGCCTCATCTATTTCCATCCTGGAGTACTTCTTGGCTCTCTTCCTCTTAGGTGACTCGCTTATTCTATTAAGGAGCTCTTCCATCTCTATTGCCGGGTCGGTGTTGTCCTCTTGATCTCTCCTTATTGCACTTGTGAGCCAATTTGGGACATTTTGTTGAGCGCTACAGACAACAAGCGGCTGTTCCTCCGTTGCTTCCACTCCATGAACTTCCTCTTCAGCAACATTGGGTTGAGGCTCATCCATTTCCATGTGTTGACTATCCTCCTCAAGACCACGAACTTTAGGCTCTATAATGTCCCCGTCTTCAAAAGTTGCCTCGAGTGCACGATTAAGGCGAGTGTCCGTTTCTGTTTCTTCATCTTCATCTGGCTGGTTGGCACTCCCAGGAGCATTAGCGCTTTGACTATCAGGCTCCCTAGACAATGGCTGGTTGACTTCTCCCATTTCTTGCTCTTCATTCACTCTAACCCTCTGATTTGCAAATATTGAAACTTCTTGTATGCTGGAAGATTGAGCCAACAACTGTGTAGGCGATGCCTCCTCCATCCTCTCAGGCTCAGGCTGAACTAGTTCCTCCTCCTGCGGCTCCACAGCTTGGGCGGTCTGCTTTCTCTTCTTTATTGACATCGGTGGCCTTCGATCGCCCATGAGGTTGTACGTGAGAGCAATTGATCTTCTCTTAAGTCTGTGAACATGCCCATCCACCCAGCTCCTTGTGAAAGTTAAGACAGGCATAGACAAAGTGTCCAAGTCTATGATTTCCGGCTCTGCCCAATCAGGTGGCGGGATTGGCGTGTCCTTTATCGACTCATAATCCGGGTGAGTAATGCTGGCATCCTCATCTACTTGGTCCGAAACTTGGACAACCTTGCATTCTTTGATCAATTTCAGAGGCAACCTGGAGAACATCCTCCTTCTGATTTCAGCTTCATCTTTTGCATTTGCCCAAAAATCTTCTACATGAGCCTTGTGCCTATATTCTTCACCTTGTACAATTCCAATCTTCCTTTGAGGATCAAAATCCTGTCGGCTGGTGTGTAGAGTGAGGTGATAAAATTGTAACTCATCCTCCGCTTCCTTGGCTACTTGCAAAGAAGGGCACTCCTCAAGCAAATTTCCCATAACAATAGGGAAGTGCAAACCTCCTTTCTTCTTCTTTCTTATGATTTTGTCATAGGCCAAGAGTTGCCTAGACACTTCAAGCATCACCATCTTATCTGTGGGGTATCTTGGCGGTCGATAGGTATATGAATGGAACCCCGACAGCCTTATATACGTGGACTTTGGGAATTGGATAAACCAAAACCCGTACTCTTCAATCAACTTTTGTGCTTCTTTGGATATTCTTTGCTGCGTTCTCCGTTGAAGAGTCCTTGTGATATACATAGTGAAAGCATCGTTCACTCTTTTGAAGCTGGAGGTACTTGTCAAATGCAGCTGCCTGCAAGCTTCATGGATTTCAAATTGACCGGAACCACATCCAATCGGCTCTTGGTATGTTAGCCCCTTATACTTCGTCATTCGAGCTAGCATATAAATGACATACGAGCTCATGTAAAACGTCTTTGTTCTCCTTTGGCTTCTGAATTGTTCATCTATGTTGTCACTGATCATCTTCGCCCAATCTACATATTCTTTCCCCTCTAACACCACTCTGATGTAGAAGCATCCAAGGCTCAAAAGCATACGCTTGTGGGCTGCCATTCACCTGGCTGAGCATCATGATTAAATCACAGTATTCTTGTTTTAGCTCTTCTGAGATGATCTGCTTTGGCAACTTGGCACCAGGAGGCTTTGGCTTCCTCATCCATGCTGTGTTGATTCTCTTAGCACACCTATGAAAAGATGAGGCATACATTTTATCAGCCCTCTTTTTAGACTTGTACAACATTCTGTCTATAGTTGGAATCCCAAACGCCTCGCCAATAGCCTCAGGTGCGAAGTTGGCCAACAACATGCCTTCTGGAGAAACAATTGTTCGGTGGTCTGGCCTGTAGTAGTTTGCACATTCCATTATCAACTCAAAACATCGAATTGCTAGTGGAAAACCAGTAGCTGCATACAATCCACTCCTCACAATATTGTGCGAAGTCACTGATGGAGGATAACCACCTTGCCCATATATTCTTCTTTTGAATGCTTTGAGGTTGAATGAACCAAGGTTGGTATTAGTCAAACCTCCTAACCTTGACACAAACTTCGATTCAGGAATAAATGACTTCTTCAGCTGCTTGATGATTGCCTGACTGGAGGCATTCTCTTTGCCTGTTTCAGCATTTCCAGCCCTGCCTGCAGCCTTGCTTGTTCCGGCAGCATCTCCCCTTCTAATTTCAGCCATTTGCAAAATAAAAAAATCAAGGATTACAATTCCAACTTAGAAAATAAAATTACTGCGAGATGGCTAGCAAGTGGAGTTAGCTTCAAAAATAAAAATCTTCAGCATTAAACCAACTCCAAACCTTGAGAATTCTAATTCCGAAATTCAAACTTCGAGCTTCAGCAACTTCCAGCAATATCACTTTTAGTGCTTCGAAAAATCAAGCTCAACTCTCTTACTTCAGAATTTTCTCCTTCTCAACACTCACTTACTTCAACTTCAGCACTCTCAACTTCAGCACTTAGAAAAATTATTTACTCAACTCAAAAAATTTCTCACTCACTCAGCAATCACTTTCAGCTTTAGCACAATCTCAACTCTGCAATTTTGTGAAGAAAAATGAATAGCTTCAGAGTTTATATAACTGAAAGAAGGCGCCCTGTTTAGCAGTTGTCATTAATTCACTCCCCCACTACTTAGAAAATTTCCAATTCGGGAGAGAATATTCTCAGTCGTCATAGAGTTGTCATAGGAATTTACTATTGTGGGAGATTCTTTCCTCGTTCGAAAATTAAAATTTCCCTCCTTGACTGCAAGTCACTTTCAGTTGACTGAAGCATTTTTGGGAAATTAATTAAAATTACTTCAGGATAAAAAAAATCTCATCTTTGAAAAATGGCGTTTTTATTATTGAATTTTAATTTCAACGCCTTAGAATTTTATTCCATTGAGAAACTCATATATTTCCTTTGCCAGCGCCTTAGAAAAATCTACCTGGAAAAAATTTCATCAATTGTGAGCTCCGGCATTTTAAAATCACCAGGCGAAATTATTTTCCTTCGAGAACATTTTTAAAATATTTCCCCTTGATAAATATTTCTCAACTTCAAAATTTCATGTGTCTAACCGAAGGGCGACATTTGATTTTTTAAACTTTGGAAAATAATTTTAATTGAAATTTATTTGATTTCTCCAGCATGGGGCGTTTTTTTTGTTAGAACAAATTTCATTTTATTTCCAATGCCTATGAAAAGTCCATCACTCAATCTTGGGCGTATTTATCAACTTACAAAAATTTCCATTTGATCCTTCATGCTAGGCACATATCCTCCCTTGAACATTTAATTCAAACGCCTTAGGAAAATTTTTCAAACCACACTCAAGCTTAGGCACATTTATCATAGTGGACTTTCAATTCCCCACACTTAGAATATTTCCCACTTTATTCTCCAGTCTAGGCGCAATCAAGGAGTCAAACTTTAATTTTTTTAACACTTAACATTTCCAAAGTTCTTTCTAGCTTTGAGTTTCACACTTAGAAAATTTTCAACATTCCCCTCTCAAGGTTAGGCGCATTTGACACCTTGAGCTTCAAATTTTTAATACTTAGAAAATTTCAAGGCCTTCTCTTCTTCTTTGGCGCATTTTCATGTGTGAGCTTCAAGTTCGCTAGACTTAGCATATTTTCCAATTCCTCCTACTAGTCAAGGCGCATATAGAGGTGTCTACTTCAAGTTTAAACGCTTTAGAATAAATTCTAACTCCTCTCCTTCTCAAGGCGCATATAGGAGGTCAAGCTTTCAATTTAACAATACTTAGAAAAATTTCCAAGTATCTTTCTCTCCAAGGGCGCATCCAAGGGTAGCTACTTCCAATCTTCATGCCTTAGAAACTTTTAACTACCCTCTCCTCTTCTTGGGCGCATATGGGGTGTCATATTTCCAGCTTCCAATACTTAGAAGATTTCAAATTTCTTCTCCAAATCAAGGGCGCATTTAGAATAGTAAGCTTTCAGTTTACGCCTTAGAACTTTTCATTGACTTCCTTCTTTCTTCTTGGGCGCATATGGGGTGTCATATTTCCAGCTTCCAATACTTAGATTTTTCCAAGCTCTCCATGAGTCAAGGGCGCATATGTGGGGTCTTCCTTCAAGTTTAAATGCCTTAGAATATTTTTAAAGACCTCCTCTTCTTCATGGGCACATATGAGGCCTTGAGCTTCAAATTTTCAATACTTAGAAACTTTTCCAACTCCTCTCAAGTCAAAGGCGCATTCAAGGGGTAGAGCTTCAAGTTTCACATACTTAGTAGATTTTCAAGTCTTCTCCAAGTCCAGGCGCAAATGAGGGATCATACTTCAAGTTTTGGCACACTTAAGACAAATTTCAATCACTTCCTCCTCTCCTTGGGCGCATTTTAACCCTAGAGCTTCTAATTTTGAGGACTTAGAATTTTTTTTTAGCAATCTTCAACTTCAAGGGCGCATTTTTGAGGGTGCACTTCAAGTTTCGGGGACTTAGTAGAATTTTAATCACCCTCTTCATCCCAAGGCACATATAAGAGGGTGTGCTTCAAGTTTTCATTGCCTTAGAAAAATTCTTACCCTCTTTCCTTGCTAGGGCGCATATGATGGTTGGAGCTTCCATTTTTCTCATACTTAGAGATTTTCACCTTACTTCCAGCTAGCAAGGGTGCATTTGACATGGGTAGCTTCAAGTTTCAATAACTTAGAAAATTTCAAGGCTTCAAGCTTCTAGGGCGGATTTCACCATGTCTACTTCCAATTTGCCAGACTTAGATGGATTTTCAACTTTTTGCAGCTTTTTGTTTGACCTCATGATGCCCTCAGCTCGCCCTAACCTGCTATTTTTAGAAAATTTCTCAAATTTTGCCATTCAAGCTGATTTCTAGCTCCGGAACGCTGGATTTTATGCTTAGCCTTGAACCTCGTGACGTGACTGAGCTGTTGGTGTCTGATGCCTGCCTGTACCTGCTATTTTTAGCAACTTACTAAAAATAGTAATTGCTTAGAATGAGCTCAAACTTTGCGTGCAAACTGCCTGAAAGATGTTGATCGTGACTGGATGCTGCATTTGTGTAACTGTCGTGTTTCGCCCTACATTTTAGGAAACCCTAATTCCTCTGCACAGGCTTGCTAAAAATAGTAAGTGCTTGATTTTTGAATCTCTGCAACTCTGTTTGATCTAAAATTCGCGCCATGGGGTCCTCATCACTTGCTTGACTTGGTCACACTGGTGCCTTGTGCTGACCTGCTATTTATAGCCCTGTTTTGGAAGTGACTTACTATAAATAGTAAGTGCTCAGATCGCCCTCAAATTTTACCAGCGGGTTCCTTGGAAGATACTGATCGTGATGGGATACCTTGGTTTTTGGAAATTCTGGCATTTGACCCCTCATTTTGGGTCTTGAAGCTGGAAACCCTAATTTGACCTACATGTTGCTCAAATGGTCTCTGTTTGACCCCGTTCCTGTTGCATGTCACTGTGTTCGTGATTCTGAAGTGCTGGGCAGTTGCTGGAGTGGTACTGCTAAAAATAGCAAATGTCTGAAAAAGTGACCAATCAGTCGCTAGATGAGTTTGCATGTCACACTGCCCGAGAGATCTCAAAAAACCCAGAAGAACCCAGAAAAATCATCAACATGCGAGCACTGGCTAAAAATAGCAAGTCCCAGAGAAGTGATCAACTCTACTTGCATGTTACCTCGTTGCGAAGCTCTCAGAAAACCCAAAAAGATTATGCAAACATGTGCTGAGAAATCTCGCATGCAAACCTAAAAATAGCCACTAAAGCCTGAATCATTGAAAGTCATCTCGTTTTGCATGCTATATCACTGCAAAGGTCTTGGAAAACCCACAAAGAATCTTTAGACATGCATCCGAAAGTCCAGCATGCGAACCCTAAAAATAACCCTCGAAGGCAAAACTGCTAAAAATAGCAAGTTGTCTGTTTCAGCTCAAATTTTGCAAGCAGGCAGCTCACAGTGTTCAAAGTGTAGTACAGTCGTCAGAATTTGAAAATCCCAAGAAAATAGGCCCCAAATTGGTACTTGCTAAAAATAGCAAGTTATCAGAATCCAGTGAAAATTCAGTGGGAGCCTGCTCGAAGCATCTTAACAACAGTGCTAAGCTCAAAATTTGATTAGCCAACCCAATTTGACCTCAAAGTTGTCTGAAGATTGTAAACCCTAATTCATCAGAAAGCCCTCCAGACTTAGCCAAAATTCAAATCTAGGTCAAATGGTAAGTACATCACTAGACGAAAAGAACTGATAGAGAGAGACAGACCGAAAAACCAAAGCCAAAATCTAGGTCAAATGGTAAGTACATCACTAGACGAAAAGAATTGACAGAGAGAGACAGACCGAAAAACCAAAGCCAAAAGACCCGAATGGAGCAAAAATTAGGGGGTCCCCATTTTGAATGGGGTGATGTGTGAAAAGGTCACAACAGTTCCATCCATCTTTCGTGTAATTTTGAGCACCACATTTATGTTTTCTATCTCAAGGAACTTAGCTGGACCAATATCGGGCTGATCATGGCCCAATACTACCTTGTTTTGAGATTGCTACAGCTATTTGAAACTTGTGCCAATTCCTAATGTTACTTCATTATGGGTTCTAAGAGGGGTTTTGTATGGAATCACATTGAATTTTAAGACTCTTGGCTTGAACCACACTATAAATGGTAATTCCATGTGTTACCAACAAAGCTACACGGTACATAAGGAAATGCTCCCGGTTCTAAGGCTGACCAATGTTCAAATCATTTAATTTTAGGGTCATTGTTCCTTCTTATATTTGCCTGTATAGTGTATCATGGTTTCATTCAATGCACATCAATTTTATATCATCTATATAAAGAGGAACTTGATTACATTTGAGGACAAAGAACGATAGAGGAGAAAATCATCTAGTAGAGATTGGAGAATAGCAGTCAGATTAGGATAGTGAGATCCTTCATACTTATTTTGTAATCAAACAGCAATTCCTATTTTGTATCAAGCTCATGGAGCTATTTTATTACAAATCAATAAATTTTAGTTCTTTGCCATTTCTATTGTTCTGCTGTGTATTAGTTGAGTGTTATATTTTAGCTGCTTGGTTAGATAGTGTTTAACTGGATCCTGCAACCTTGATTGTGTTATATAGGTGACGGTAACAATGGACTACCTTACTGATAGGAAGTTTGAGATTTCTAACTGATTTGCATTTAGTTCTGCCTTTGTAATTACTCTTTGTGCCATTTCCTACCCACTCTTTTAATATTAAATTTTAAAGATTATTATCTATGTTACCGGATTCGCTACTGAAGGCCCCGGGTTTGAGTCGGGTCCGGAATTCGGGTCGGGTCCGGTCCGTGGAAATTCGCCCTGGGTTCGTATTTTGGACTGTGGGTTCGGCCAGGGTCCGAACCCATGACTGTGGGTCCAGACAGGGTTCAAAAATTTTGAACCCGGTTCGAACCCGGGTTCTATTCCGCGCCCAGTCGCGTTTTTTCACCTTTTTTTTCATTTTTTTAATGCTTCTTTGACTCGTTTTTGACTTTTAATGACTTTTTTATTATTTTTAACCCTAATACTTGCCTCAAAAACATGAAATAGGTAAAGTGAAACTCATTTACCAATTTGTGAATGAGAAAAAAGGATTTTTTGCCTCCATTGTTGAACTTTCTCTTTTGCTTGCACAAGCTGGAATAGACTTGAAGGCTGATCGTAGATTGTTCAAAGTTGTTTGTTGTGCTATTCCTAAGCACTTGCAAGTGTCTATTCGTTGCTAAGAAGATCGCAGAGCAAGATTTCTTCAAAAGAGGTACGTTTTTTGAAGTTTTTTGATTATTTTTTTTACATTTTTCTCACAAGTGAACGTCAACTCTTTTGTTTTGTTTTTTAGTTATTGTTTTGTTTTACTTTTCATTCCTCTAAATGTCTATAACACATGTTCAATTTTTTCATTTTTTTGAAATTAATTAAGTCTTTTAGTTTCAAATTCAATGAATCAATACCAAAATTTCAATATGTTGTGCCTTAGGTATTCACTATTCTGTATTACAATGGCAACCGGTACCTCCTCAGGCTCAATCCAATCTCGTATCAAAATAAACTCAGCCTCTCCCCTTTGGAAATATGTAGAAATGGTTCAACAATTTCCAGGTGGTGGAGGATATGTTTGGATTTGTAGTCATTGCAATGTTCAATATTTGAGCTCATACAGTCGAGTAAAATGGCACTTGCGCGGGATCCCTGAAACAGGCATCAAAAATTGTCCAGGTGAAAACAACGAAGGCATTCCAAATATAGTGTTGAAATATATTGCTGAGCAAGAAAAGGAAGACCAAAAAACAACCAGTGGTAAAACAAGCCATCCTTTGAAGAAAGGATCTCGATCCATGAAACCCCCTACACCAATTTCTTATTTTCCACCTACAGAAAGCCATCCATTTATGGACATCCCTCAAGAGCAAACGATGCCCTCTTCAAATAAAAGATCTAAGGGACCGTTGGAAGCTTCATTTCAGAATGAGGCAAGAGAGATTGCTGATCAAGACATAGCAAGATGTGTCTATGCCAATGGATTGGCATTCAATGTTGTTCGTTCACCATATTGGCGAAAAATGGTGAAATCTATTAATGAGGCTCCAAAGGGGTATAAAGGCCCAGGTTTTGAGAAGGTGCGTTGCACCTTATTGGAGAAAGAGGTGAAACATGTAGCAGACTCTTTGAAGCCCATAAGGGATTCGTGGATCGAAACAGGGGTGACCATAGTTTCTGATGGATGGAAAGATGCAAGAAGTCGCCCATTGATCAATGTTATTGCTGTGTCCCTGTTGGCGTAACAACTAGCACCTCTGGAGTAAGAGTTGGTACGGACAGCTATGCACACTACGCAATGAGTGCTCTTCAAATTAGGACGGGAAGCTCCCTCGTTGTGCTTGACAAAAGTACTTGCAAAATGGAAATAAACTAAACTATATCCTTTATTTTTGTTTCAGCTGTAGAGGTACAAGGCTTTCTCGAAAACTATATACGCTGCAGCTGAGAATTTTCTGGTTTCGCAGATTCACTAACTACAACTAAACTTAATTACTTAAATTCTATCCAGTTTCCTCAAGAAAACAGAGCATGAGGAAACAAAGCAAGGTTTGACTATCAGACGATAAACGAGTATAGATTCTCAACTTGAAGGCAAGGTGGCACATCTATCTGCTCAATCTAAACAAGTTTATTATTCACAACACCACATGATAAATTGAATACGGATTCTCAACTTGAAGGCAAGGTGGCACGACTATTAGCTCAATCCGAACAAGTTTATTATTCACAACAACATACGATAAACTAGTGCAGATTCTCTACTTGAAGGCAAGGTGGCACAACTATCATCTCAATCTGAACAAGTTTATTGAGCACAAAACAGATTTATCTAAACTATGGAAAGAATTCACCATTATAATTGCATGAAACCCTATGTGGCATAACAATTAATCATAATAGTAAAGACGCATGAACAAATACCAAAAGAGCAATATTGAGGGCAAGGTAGGCACATCATATATTTCTCTCTCAAGCAAAAGTTATTTACAAATGAGCAAAAGCTCTTATTTATATACATCAAGGTGTAGGGAACCCTAAAATCACCTTGAGTCAACTACAGTCTTGTAATGCATGCAAGATTTATTGCTAAGCCCTAATAAAGCAAACTATACAGTTAACTGGAAATCTACCATCAGTTAACCGAAACATCTAATCTAAAAATGGACGATTGTGCAAGCATGCACGTCCTTATTGAAAGCGAGTTAATTGGAACACTACCATCAGTTAACGTAAAACCCTAAATGAAACTCCAAGTGTGTAAAGCTAATCTCAGAATAGATATGCATGAGACGAGACAGCGAGTTAACTTGAGAAGGTAATGCCAAGTTTAACTCTTGTGTATGACGTCTATCCTAAGAGGTGGGAACTGAAGTTTACTGTCCGTGATCTCGAGCAATCAATCCCTCAACGAGACTGTTAACTGCATCACTATTTGGAGCTATGAGACTCTGTCGAAGAATGCTATGTCGGTGCAGCATATCCTCACCAGCTTTGATCTTAGACTGAAGTTCACCTCTGCTCCTTGTTGCCTCATCGAACAATGCTGACATGATTGTAAGCTGAGTAACCTTACAGCCAACGGTCTCCCCACTGAAAATGGTATGAATGAGTGCCTGAAGCTTTGATTGAACATCGGTAAGCTCAACGTAGGCACCACCCTCGATCTGATATTGGCACGGTAAGCGAGATACTAGAGTCCTCACAAACCGGAGTGCACTAGTGATGTGCTCTCTACTCTCAGCCAACTCTGACGCCAATTTGTCTTCTATCTTTGCTCTGAAAACCAATTGTGTTTTCCAAGAGTAGATAGCCTCTCTATCCTTTGCATCTGTGACTGCATCATATGCCACACTCAGGTGAGCAATCATAATCTCATCCCGGGGTTTGTTAATCGCCATATCTCGCTCCTCATCCTGAAGACGAAGACGGAGCTCTCGTGCATTGTACCGCAACTGATATAACTCTATGAGCATAGCACGACCTCTAGCAACGAACTCCTCCTCCCATTCATCCAAACGCTTGCCATATGCAACTAAGTGATTAAGTTGGCTTCGCTCTGCTGGAGGCTCAAGCATCGGCGGGAGTGTGTTAATGGCATCTGGTCTATGCACAAGGCTAGAAATATACTGACGAAGCTGTCTGATTTCAGCCTTGAGGGCTGCCTTATCTTCTCCGTCCTTCAGTATCCTATCCCTGGCACTGTCTGTAGCAACTTGTAGGAGATCAACCTGGGTCTGGCGTGTGCTACGACCAAGGTTGATTGTGATAACCTCAAAATCCTGAGATTCCAACTCAGCCAAGTTCCTCCCCTGTGGAGGTACAGCAGTCTCGATGACAATCTCCATGTCAGTGTTCCTCTCTACGTGTACCATGTTCTTGACCCTCTTGTCTGGCGCATCTTGGTAAATCTCATCAAAATCAAAATGATTAAGAACATAGGATGGCTGCCTCCTCTTCCTTCCTAGCTGAGCTTCGATCCAAGATTGGTCTCGGCTAATGCTACTAAAAGGGTCTGTACTAGCAACAGGAGGTACTGACGAGAGTGAATGTGTAGAGGACCCACTATGAGGTGGAGAGTCTAAATCCAATTCAATGAGAATTGGGGTTGGTGACTGCTCTGGAATTGATGTAGGAACTTGAGGTTGAACCTTAGGCACTGGCGGACTCTGAACTGGCCTCTAAACTGATTTTGTGACCAGTTGTCTGTCAGGCTCCGTGTGTGTAACAGTGGCAAGCGCCTTGCCCTTTGAATTATTTGGCGCTTGACCTTTCTTGGGAAGATTACTCCTCTTCTTTTGTTTAGGTTTTGACGAGGAAGGTAGCGAAGGATTCACCACTATCGGGCTCGGTTCTCGCACACTTACCTCCTTGTCTTTGCCGCCGAGGTAAAGTATACGCTCAATAACTCTACTTGACCTCTCCTTGACCGGCGTATTCCTTGGCGTACCAATCAACTGCTGGCAACGGTTGTGTATCAACCTGCTCTCTGAAAAATTGAGAACCTCTCCCTCATCATCTGATAAACCTCCCACATCTTCTGACAAGAAAACAAAAATTTGTGAGAGAGAGAAGCGGCCGTAACTACGTCTGCGAACCTCAAAGTCATCTGCGCAATTTGCCCAGTAATCCTCCATAGAAGGCTTGTGATATGTACCTCCAGCAAGGCGAGTTGTATAATGACCTGAAAGATCATAGGCACGTGCTTCAACAAGATACTTAAGATGATATCTCTCAAGCTCTTGTCCTGCAACTTTGGCATCAATTGCCGTCTTGCACCAATACATTCCAAACTGAAAAGGAAAGTTGATAGATGGTCTGTGCCTATGGCGTAAAAGACGATGAACATCATGCATCTGTCTCAGGAACTCCTAAAAGATTGTCTTATCCGAAGGATAACGTGGGAGCATAGCTGGATTTCCTGTAAATCCGTATACTCGGATGTAGGTGTATGTCGGGAACTGAATAAATCAATCTGCCCATCCATCCATCGCTGCCCTAGCAACTGCCGAGATACGAACGTGCAACTCCCGGTCCAAATTTCTCACTATATAAGTCAAAAAAGCCTCATGAACACGCTTGAAATGACGTTCAGCTCTGGTGAACTCAAGCTGATCATAATACTGATAGACTTTCTGCACACTGAGAATACCCACGGTGTTTAGTCCTCGGAATTGACCCTGATAAGCGATCAAGTACACGAGATACGAACACATGTGAAACTCATTGGCAACTAGGAAACCGGTAATTTGCCTGTGAAGAATATTGCTGATGAGGGATGCCTAGTCATAATGCTCCTGCCCAGAAATGATGCGACCAATAATGTAATACATCCAAGGCTGGAAAACATTCGCATGTGCTTGACCTAAGACACGATTCAGGAGTGTGATTAGAATTGCGTACTCATCCTTGTATTCACCACGACCCACATTGTTTGGCAATCTGTTCTTCGCTTGTTTTAACCATCTTTCTGCCATCTTCTTTTGACACTT
The DNA here is from genome assembly GCA_007258455.2 of Sequoia sempervirens. Taxonomy (NCBI): domain Eukaryota; kingdom Viridiplantae; phylum Streptophyta; class Pinopsida; order Cupressales; family Cupressaceae; genus Sequoia; species Sequoia sempervirens. The sequence continues at coordinate 64,248 of VDFB02011700.1, forward strand.
GTCCACATTAGCATCAAATGCCTGCTCACACTGCTCCATGGAAATAACTAGACTGTTCGGGTGTTGAGGAATGCCAAAACTCCTTTCAATGTCTAGAGGCTTGAGACTGCAAATGACTCGTCCGTCAACTGACACTATCTCACGAGTAGTAGAATTGTAATGCTTAATACAAGCCATCACGAATTCAACACAATGAACGGTGATAGGTATGGAAGTGGCCTCTAGTAAGCTAGACTACTCAATATTTTGAATAATTGAAGCTCTGATCTTAACAGAATCAAGAACTGCTTCTGGCAACACTTTGTGAAGATCTGTCTCAACCAACCTGAGGAAATCATGAGTAAGGACTGTTTTGGTCCTGTATTCGAGTTGAGTGAACTGCATTCTGAAAAATTCGCTTGTTGACTGTGAACTTGACTATATTCTGACAAGATTTCTGGAAAGCTAAAAATAGCCTGCAAGAGTTAAAAATAGCCTTTCGAAGAGTTATTTTCAGCGAAAAATCTAAGATATGGGTTTTATCTAGAAAAAGATTCTAAGACAACCCAGAACGTCAAATTTGCGAAAATATGACTTCTACTCGATCGTACAAAGATTTTTCAGTTGAGAAAATTAGTAACTCGAGAACGAATGTTCTGAAGTTAAAAATTCCTGAAAAATCAAGCGCACAATTTTAACTCGAGGAAATTATATAGAAATGATCCAGATGTTTGAACTTGTCGAATTTGCCAATTTCAGGAACATGCGAACTGGAATTTGAGAGAAATCTGAGATTCAAGGAGGAAAAAGTCGTTTTTTGTATGTTCTTCTTCAATGAAAATCGCCCTTGAATTCTTCAAATTGTTGATAATTGTGAACTTTTAACCTGCAAAAAGATATGTTAGATAAAATCGCCTTTGGAATTTGATGAGGAATTCGCCTTTGGTCTGGAAGAATTCGCCTTTGCTTTGAGAAATACGAATTTTCCTTGAAGTTGTGCCTTTGTTTCTTAAGAAAATTCGAATTTGCCTTTTGCAAACTGAAGAATTTGCGAATTTGCCTAAGGAATACACCTTTTTTCTTGAAGAATTGAATTTACTTTGAAAAATACGAATTTCTCTTAAGATATGAATTTTCTCTTGAGAAATACGAATTTCTTTTGAAGCTTTGTGAATAATAAATGAAGGTGCCATGCTTAAATAAGAGAAAATTCGCATCAACTGGTGAACTGCAAGATTAAAACCTCAACTGAAAATAGAAGGCTTCTGATTAAACCCCTTTTAGTTACACTGATACTGACACTGAGTCCGGAAATAAATAGTAATAAATTAATATTCATCATGCAATTTGCAAAGGCATCAATTTTAGAGATTCGCCATTTTAATGCCAAAATATGCAAAATAAATATTAAATATTATTTAACTTCAGTTGACAATTCAAACGAAGCTTTAGGATTCACCGTTAGACTTCACCGATTCCGAAAAGTCATCTCTTGAGCTCATAGGCGTCCATTTGCTCAAGATATTGCACTTTTTATTAAGTTCCTATTTTATAGCTGACGACGAAGTCACGACTGGCCAACTTCAACACTGATTTCTGAGTGACTGGGAGATGCTGAGACTGAGCTGGAGAATTCATCGGAAAGCCTACTGAACAAGGAAGAAATGTCTGCTGGGAGAGACTACTGCAAAATCCATCATTTAACACCCTGAAAAATTAGGCGCCCCTGATTAAATTCATTTACAAGTTCCAGACTCGACCATTTTCCTAAACTGCCATCTAACACTTCAAACGGCTATTGACGACGAACGGTGAACCCTGCTGACAGGCAACCAAGCTCACTGCATGACTGGAGACATTCTGCATCCAACGACTATATGCAAGGCATCTGAAAAGTTCATTAAGGGTCTCAAAAGTAAAAGCGCCCCTGGCCTTCAGTTGCACTGACAGCATTTTGACGAAAGTTGAACTCTCAACCAGATGCCCTACTTTGACCTCTGATATCTGGAGCTGGGATGACCCGATTCAGGCCACGTTTGTTTTAACGGACAGCCAGAAGAACTTACAAGAGAAGTCTCTAGAGGTGACGAAGCAAGAAAACTGCTTCTAAGACCTCAAAAACACAAGTGCATATTTTATTTAAAATATACGCTCCATACTTGGCCATTTTCTGGATGTCTTCACTTTTCAGCATTTCGCCAAAGACCTAACACGTACGAGCGTTTGCCAAATCCCGAAGGCTGACGGCTGAGCTCGTTGAATAGATAAAGTAATTACACTCAAGTCTCGTGAAGACTTCGAACGCAAACGACCTCATCTGACAGGCCTAAAGGCTAGGCGCCTCTGGATTGTAGAAGTACAATGCAAATTTTATGTTGGTCCGCCCGTGAAATTACGTGCTTGGTAGAACCTCTGCCATGATCACCTGGAATGTCGGATCGATAGGCAGGATGATGCACCACGAAGTTGGACTAGACTAGTACTGATGTCAGGAAGACTTTGTCTGCAAATTTCGCCATCTTAAGGGTCATTTTAACCAGCGCCCCTGAGCTATAGTTGCACTGGAAACACAACAAAGAAGCTCTGAGATGTGAAAACTCCATTATAAGCTCATCTTTAGATGTCAGCTACCGGAGCTCTGAGACTCGGATGATTGCGTTTGATAGTTTATTGGACGAGCAGACTAGTTGAGAAGAGATTGACTGTATCAGCTACCAGAAGTACCAAGATCTACCCCCTCTTTAAGATGGGCGCCCTCAAGCTATAGTTGCGCTTTTGCTGGAAAAGAACAATTTTCTCATATCTAGAACTTTGGAAATTTCAACTTCTGTTGCCAGTTGCTGGAGCTGCGGGTCTCAAAAAGCTTCGCTGGATAGCTCATCGGATAGCCAGACCAATTCTGAAGAGATTGACTGTATGCATGAGCATTTTCAACAAGATCTTGACCTTCAAAAAGAAGGGCGCCCCTGGGCTATAGTTGCGCTTTTTGCTTTTCTCTGAAAAAATCTTCATATTTTAACCTTTGAAAACTCCGTTTCGATCACCGAAATGATCGTGTGCAATGTGAAATGCTGTTGTGAGACACTCCTCCATCGTGAAATGCTCCATTCTGAGTTTCTGCTTCAGGTTCTGATCAATAAAACTGACTTTGACTGACAAAATATTGACAAAAACTCCATGCTTGATATTGCCCAAAACTGTATTTTACATCATTTTATCAAGGTTTAGACTATTCTATGCAAAATGCCTTGATGAAGCAAAAAATTTGGTTTGGGTACAATAGTCCCCTAAAGGGGCAATGTTTTTGAGAGCAGTGGATTGTGAAGGACAGGTGAAAGATGGTCCATTTATTGCTGACATCCTTTGCCAAGCTATTGAAGAAGTGGGCCATCAAAATGTTGTGCAAGTTGTAACTGACAATGCCAAAAATTGTAGGGCTGCTAGGTTATTGGTTGAGGAGAAGTATCCATGCATTTTTTGGACACCTTGTGTTGTCCACTCCCTCAATCTAATGCTACAAAAAATTGGATCCAAAATTGAATGGATCAAACATGTGTATGTCGAGGGCGAAGACATCCAAATGTTTGTCACCAACCACCATATGATGCAAGGAATATTTAGACAATTCTCAAAATTGGAGTTGTTGAAGGTAAGTTAATTCTCAGTATTTTTAAATTTTTGAATTTTCTTTTAATTTTAATTTTTAAATTTTGATTTTGTATATTTAAATTATATTTTAATTTTAATTTTGATTCTCAAACAGGTTGTCGAGACCTGTTTTGCCTCCAACACAATTGTGTTGAGACGACTTATAAAGGTTCGTGAGGCACTATGTGCCATGGTAATCAGCCCTAATTGGGTTGTATGGAGGCAATCTAGCAATGAAAGGGCAAATAGGATCAAGCAAAGGGTCCTAGATGATGGTTGGTGGGATCGTGTTGAGTATCTCGTCAGTTTCACCGAGCCCATACTGAGCATGATCCGTTACACTGACTTGGATAGACCTTGTTTGGGCGAAGTATATGATGGTATCGACTCAATGATTGAGAAGATGAGATCCATCATCAATGCAAAAGAGGAAGATCCTGAAGAAAAATTCTTCAAAGAGCTACAGGAAATCATGGTTGATAGATGGAACAAAATGACCACTCCCTTGCATCTTCTCGCTTTTGCATTGAGTCCCAAATATTATAGTCCTGAGATACTTTCTGCTTCATCAAGAGTTGCTCCATATAGGGATGGTGAAGTGGCCCAAGGGTACAAGGCAACAATTTGTAGAATCTTCACTGATCGTGACCAACGTGATCGAGTGAGGGCCGAGTTTATGGCTTTTGCATGCTCTGGGAGTGTTGATCAGAATATGGATGCTCTTCGAGACAAGTGCAGGGTGGATGCTCATAGTTGGTGGTACTTCCATGGGCAAAAATACATGCACCTCCAACCTATTGCAATAAAAGTTTTATCCCAAGTAAGTTTTATATTTGTAATTTTAATTTTAATTTTTAATTAATAATTTTGTTTAGTTAAATTTTGTAACTCTTAACTATTTATTAATTTAATTTGGTCTTAATAGGTTGCTAGTTCATCCTCTTCTGAGAGGAATTGGAGCACATACTCCTTCATCCACTCAATAAAACGCAATAGGCTACATTCAAAAAAGGCTGAGGACTTGGTGTATGTGCATTCAAACTTGCGCCTCCTTACACACAAACATAGTTCTTACAAAGAAGGAGACACAAGGAGGTGGGATATTGAGCCAGAGCAGCTTGACTTGGATGCTTCCACAAGTCACTTAGCTGCACTTGATATTGATGATGACTATCAGCCTGAAGCAGCTACTATTGAGCATGAGAGCGGTAGTGTTAGTGCTAGTGGCAGTGCTTGTGCGAGTGCCACTAATGCTATTTGTGGTTCTACACAAAATGTAGCATCTAATGATGCTGCTTTTTTTGATGACCCATATGATTCAGATTGATCAATGATCAATAATTAATAATTATTAATGGCTGATTGTAAACACTTGACATTTTTATGTTTGAAGTTTGAACTTTAATTTATAATTGATAATTCTATATCATGACATTTGACTTTTGAGTATAAAGTGGTGGTGTATTTTTGCTATGTTATTTGACTATTAATATGGTGGTGTATTCTGAACTTAATTACTGCTGCAAATATGTATATATTTCTGATTTTTATATGTTTTTGTATTACCAAACCTAAAACGAACCCAAACCCAAATTTTTTTTTTCCCGAACCTGTGAACCGGGTTCTCAAACCCGAACCCGAACCCAAAACCGAACCGGTAACTTAGATTATTATAAATCTTTTTGTATCTCATTGTTGGCGTAACAACTAACACCTCTGGAGTACAAGTTGTTATGAACAGCCTATGCACACTACGCAATGAGTGCTCTTCGAATTATTGAGGGGAAGCTCCCTCGATGTTCTTTGACAAATATGCTTTGTAAAGAAAAATAAGCTAAAACTACTTCCTGTCTTTTTGTTTCAGCTGCTAGAGGCACAAGACTTTCTTGAAAGAACTTTTACGTTGCAGCTGAGTTTTCTCTGGTTTTGCAAATCAACTAAACTACAACTTATATCTATCCAATCTCCTCAGGAAAACAGAGCAAGAGGAAACGGAGCAAGGTTTGACTATCTGACGATAAGTGGGTTTAGACTCTCTACTTGAGGGCAAGGTGGCACAACTATCATCTCAATCTAAACCAACTTATTGGGCACAACAGATTTAAGAATTCACTAAGACGATCTTATGGAACCCTGTGTGGCATAACACTCGACCGAAACAGCAAAGTCTTCACGAAACAGCCTTTATCTTTATAATCTCATGAAACCCTATGTGGCATAACCTTTGATTATATCGATAAAGATTCACAAAACAGATTTATCGCTGCAACTTCTCGAAACCCTGTGTGGCATAACGATCGATCACAATGATAAATAAACACAAAACAGCCTTATCACCTCAATCTCTTGGAACCCTATGTGGCATAGCAATTGACTTTAATGATAAAGATGCTTAAACAGATTTATCTAAACTATGGAAGAATTCAACATCACAATCTTTTGGAACCCTATGTGGCATAACAATCAATTGCAATAGTGAAGACACATGAACAAATACGAAAAAGAGCAATATTGAGGGCAAGGTAGGCGCAGCATATATTCCTCTCTCAAGCAAAAGTTATTTACAAATGAGCGTAAGCTCTTATTTATATACATCAAGGTGTAGGGAACCCTAAAATCACCTTGTGTTATCTATAGTTCCTGCAATGCATGCAAGCAATGCGCCCAACCCTAATTAAGCAAACTATACAGTTAACTGGGCAACTACCCTCAGTTTAACTGAAACATCTAATCTAAAAATGGACAATTGTGCGAGCATGCACGTCCTTATTAAAACAAGTTAACTGGAAGACTATCATCAGTTAACGAAAACCCTAAATACAACTCCAAGTGAACAAGGCGATTCTCAGAATAGGTATGCATGTGATGACAACCCCGAGTTAACTGAAAAGGGTAACATCCAGTTTAACTCGTGTGTGTGAAGTCTATTCTGAGAAGTGGGAACTGAAGTTCACTGTGTGTGATCTCGAGCAATCAACCCCTCAATGAGATTGTTGACTGTGTCACCGTCCGGAGCGATGAGACTCTGACGAAGAATGCTATGTCGATGCAGCATGTCCTCACCAGCTGTGATCTGAGACTGAAGTGCCCTTCTGCTCCTCGTTGCTTCATCGAAAAGTGTTGACATGACTGTAAGCTGAGTAACCTTACAGCCAACTGTCTCCCCACTGAAAATGATATGAATGAGTGCCTGGAGTTCTGACTGAACATCTGTAAGCTCCACGTAGGCACCACCCTCAATCTGATAACGGCACGGTAAGCGAGATACAAGAGTCCTCACAAACCGGAGTGCACTAGTGGCGTGCTCTCTACTCTCAGCCAACTCTGATGCTAAACTGTCTTCTATCTTTGCTCTGAAAACCAACTGTGTCTTCCAAGAGTAGATAGCCTCTCTGTCCTCTGCATCCGAGTAGGCGTAATGGTAAAAGCCAAACTTCGGGTGAGCAATCAAAATTTCATCCACAGGTTTGTTAATAGCCATATCAGTTCCTCATCCCCGAAGGCGAATCACGGGCCGTGCATTGTACCGCAACTGATATAACTCTGTAAGCATGGCACGGCCTCTAGCAACGAAGTCCTCCTCCCATTCCTCCAAACGCTTGCCATATGCAACTAAATGATTGAGCTGACTTTGCTCTGCTGGTGGCTCAAGCATCGGTGGGAGTATGTTAATGGCTTCTGGTCTGTGCACAAGACTAGAAATGTACTGACGAAGCTGTCTGATTTCAGCCTTGAGGGCTGCTTTATCCTCTCCGTCCTTTAGTATTCTGTCCTTGGCACTATCTGTAGCAACTTGAAGAAGATCAACCTGAGTCTGGCGTGTGCTGCGACCAAGGTTGACTGTGATAACTTCAAAATCCTGAGACTCTAAATCAACCAAGCTCTTCCCCTGCGGAGGTACAGCAGTCTCGATAACAACCTCCATGTCAGTGTTTCTCTCTACGTGAACCATGTTCTTAACTCTCTTATCTGGCGCATCTTGATAAACGTCATCGAAATCAGAATGATTGAGAACATAAGATGGCTGCCTCCTCTTCCTTCCTAGCTGAGTCTCGATCCAAGATGAATCTCTGCTAATGCTACTAGAAGGATCTGCACTAACGACAGGAGGTACTGATGAGAGTGAGTATGTAGAAGACCCACTGCGAGGTGGAGAGTCCAAGTCCAATTCAATGTGAATTGGGACCGGTGACGGCTCTGAAACTAATGTAGGAGCTTGAGGCTGAACCTCAGGTACTGGCGGGCTCTGAGCTGATCTCTGAACTGGCTCTGTGATAAGCGGTTGTCTGTCAGGCTCTGAATGTGAAACAGTGGCAAGCGCCTTGCCCTTTGAATTATTTGGCGCTTGTACTTTCTTAGGAGGGTTACTCCTCTTCTTCTTGTTAGGTTTTGGCGAAGAAGGTAGCGTAGGATTCACCACTACTGGCGGCTCTGCTCTGGGCATGCTTACTCTTCTTGTCTTCTTGCTGTCGAGGTAAAGTATACTGTTCTGGATGACTCTACTAGACCTCTCCTTGACCGTTGCATATTCTTTGGCGTACCAATCTATTACTGGCAACGGTTGTGTGTCGACTTGTTCTCTG